>JASDQU010027349.1:35935-65359 GCA_032191745.1 Picea mariana
ATGCGAGAGACCTGGGTTCGATCCTTCGAGCTCGCAACCATATTTTATTCCACCTTAACTATAACTGGCCAATGGGAAACTACCACGTGGCGGTCCCTCATTGGTCCACCTATCCTCCACTTTTATGAACATGCCATGTGTCATCACATGATTGGTCCATGTCACTACTCAATCACTCGTACGACCCTGCTGACTCAGCTTGCTACTTACCACATATCACATCGTGAGGTTGCCATGTCAACATTGTATGACCTATACAGATGTGTCACCCTTCTAGTGGTGCCACGTGGCACCCCCTTTTGACCTCCTATCTTTTTTTTTCCAAAACTTTTAAGAGTCATAACTTTCACATACGATGTATGTTTGAGACGATTCTTGCGGCGTTGGAAAGCTATCGTCAAGCTCTATGCAATGAAGTCCTTTTCAAGATCATTTGAGATGATTAACTTTTGAGTATTCTTATATCCTATCAGATCTCTTTGAGTGTTTTGGATCCTCCTGGATCACACCTTCCCACTAAAGAACTTTTGGACCCCCAAAAGTATGTATATTTCAACAACTTAGTGATGATAACTTTTTCTCACTCTTCCAACTTGTTGAATTTCTCTTCAAAAACTTAGTGATGATAAATATTCTTCACCCTTTCCCCTTACTAAAATTTATTTGACTGATTTCCATCTTGCACTTGATCCTTTGGATTTTTTTTTTATCTTGGATGCAGATTTGATCTCCTTCTTGAATTTCCAAAGTCTTAAGGAAACCAATTTAGATCAGTATACTTATGTCAGCTTCTCTAGAACTTGGATCTAACTCTGGCTCCTGGAAATAACTCTAACTCTAGCTCTAGCTCACGGCTACTGGCTTTGGTTACCGACTATATATCTAGCTCTGGTTTCTGGCTCATTAACTCCTTCATAACAGAAGTCTGCTCACAATATGAAGGCATAAATATAACATAGATTTAACAAAGAAATACACAGGGATATGGAAAGGAACACAATAATACAGTAAAACTCAGATTCTATTAATGACTATCTGAAATACAAAAGATTGCAAAATGAAAAAACACACAAACTAGCTAGAATGGTGGTAGCTTATCTCTGAGAAGAGACATGTCGGCTACGCTCATTCACAAGAAGTTGAGTACAATGAGGTTCCAAAGGCATTTTTAACATAAAACATAAAATGAGAAAACCCTAAACATCTTAAACCCTAACCTTGGGAGATGAAACGCCAAAAGGTTTGTGGGCCTCAATGGGGGTAGTTGATACGTCAACTTCCTAAGGGCATAAATTTTTCATACGACCTCCATTTGGGGTGCTTGATACACTATTGGAAAGGTATAAGCGAGGAGTACATATTTTGTTATGCACAATATCATGAACTTGTTGTTGAATGTGTTGGATGTGCTCAAATAATTTGGTTGCCCGATCAACCTCAGTCTGAGCATGGGAGAACTCTTCTCGTGTGACTACAATGGGCATAGCTATGTCAATGGGGCCAATGGTTGGAAACCCAAGCACACCTGAAAAGGATTGTGGCCAATAGAGCCATGGAGAGATCTGTTGTAACTATGTTGAACATAAGGAAGGATTTCATCCCATGTGCGTGGATGTTTGGAATTATACATCCTCGGGATATGAACAATCATCATGTTGACTACCTTTGTTTTTCCATCAGTCTATGGGTGGAAGACAATCAATTTGGTCAGCTTGGTGTCCATCATTGACCATAAGCTAGACCAAAAAGTGCTCAGGAACCCATTGTCTCGATCAGAGATAATAGTTTGTGGGAGCCCAAAATGAACCCAAACATATGTGAAGAAGCGTTTGGCAGTGGTCTCAGTTTTGATGCTCTTCTTGCAGTGTACCAAAATTTCCATCTTAGAGAATCGATCAATGACCACGAAGACACAGTCATTCCCATGCTTGGTTGAAGGAAGACTAGACATGTAGTCCATGGAGATGGACTCCCAATACCTATCTAGTAGAGTAGGAAGAGGGTTGTATAGCCCCTTGTTTCTTGATGGCAGACTTGGCAATGGTGCAGGAAGTGCAGGATCTGATGTACTTGTGAACATATTGTCGAAGCTTCAACCAATGAAAATCATTTTGCAATACTTCCAATGTCTTTTCTACACCAAAATGTCTCGTTTCCTGGTTGTAATGAGCTTCCGAGATCAACTTGGCACACTCACTTGAAGGAACACAAAGATGGTTCAGATGGCATAACAATCCATCCCAGAGATGAAAGTCGGGAAATGTTTTTCCTACACTCAATTTATGATAGGCAATAGCAAACTCATAGTCATTATTGTATAATTGTGGCCATCCAGATGTCTCATGTCCAGAGGAGTTAAGAACTATGGCTATCATTGCCACTGGGGGTCGACTGAGGCAATCTGTGACATGGTTGGTGCTACCCTTCCTATACTTAATATTCAAGTGGAATTTTTGCAAGTATGTGGACCACTTCTTATGGTGGTCATTATGTAACTTTCCTTGTGTCTACATAAATTGTAAAGGCCTGTAATCAGTGTGGATGATCGTTTCGTTCCCTAGAATGTAATGCTTCCATTGTCAACATGTTTACATAATGGAGTACATCTCTTTGTTGTAGGTGGGGTATCAGTGGATATCGGTGGCCACCCACCTATTCCATTGGCTCAAGGACCAGTTTCCATTTTGGTAGTTTTTTTACAATTTTTTAGGTCCCAAACTTTTGGGGTCATTTTGAGGCCCTAAACAATGTTTTTTGGGCTCAATAGTGCCCAGCAAGTTGCCATAGGTAGATGCTAGGAGAAATAGACTATGTACTCCTCGGTTATACCTTTCCAACGGTGTATCAAGTGCTCTGAACAGAGATCGTATGCAAAATTTACGCCCTCGGGAAGTTAACATATCAACTACCCCCATCGGGCCCACAAACCTTTTGGCGTTTCATCTCCTGGGGTTAGGGTTTTGGATGTTTAGGGTTTTATCATTTTATTTTTTATGTTAAAAAATGCCTTTGGATCCTCATTGTACTCATATTCTTTTGAATGAGTGTACCTGACACATCTCTTCTCAGAGATAAGCTACCACCATTCTAGCTAGCTTGTGTGTTTTTTCATTTTACAGTCTTTTGTATCTCAGATAGTCATTAATAGAATCTAAGTTTTATTGTGTTATTGTGTTCCTTTCCACATCTTTGTGTATTTATTTGTTATATCTTTGTTCTATTTTTTCCTTCATATCCTTCCCATGTCGCGCAAGGTCTTCCTCGAGCAACAGTTTGAAAGGATCTCATGTCCCCTCGTCCCTCTTTTATTCTGCCATGGAATATTTATTGGGTGTGCAAGAGTGGTTGTACTCAAGAGAAACAACATCAAGACCCAACTCTCTATACCCTGACCTCGTCGGGGACATGCACTAAGAATGACAAGGAGCAGACCACTCTGATACCACTGATCTAGATTATTTTGCGGAACGATATGAAGGAAGAAATATAACAAAGATATAACAAAGAAATACACAGAGATATGGAAAGGAACACAGTAATACAATAAAGCTTAGATTCTATTAATGATTGTCTGGAATACAAAAGACTGTAAATGCAAAAACACACAAGCTAGCTAGAATGGTGGTATTTTATCTCTGAGAAGAGATGTGTCGGCTACACTCATTCGCAAGAAGATGAGTACAATGACGCTCCAAAGGCCTTTTTAACATAAAAAATAAAATGAGAAAAACCTAAACATCCAAAACCATAACCCTGGGAGATGAAACACCAAAAGTTTTATGGGCCCTAATGGGGGTAGTTGATACGTCAACTTCCCGAGGGCGTAACTTTTGTATACGATCTTTGTTTGGGGCTCTCAATACACTATTGGAAGGGTATAAATGAGGATTACATATTTCGTTCAGCCTAGCAACTGCATATGACTACAATCTAGGTGCTTTCGAGCCCAAAAAAACGTCGTTTAGGGCCTCAAAACAACCCCATAAGTTTGGGACTCGAAAAACTGTAAACAAACTACCAAAATGGAAACTGGTCTTTGAGCCAGTGGAATAGGTGGGTGGCCACCAATATCCACGTGGGTCATCTAAATATTAAACTCAACATTCACTCCCATCTCCTTCTCTACTTAAGATATTCTATCTTGACAATCATGAAACCAAGTCGGATGTTGATCTATGCCTCACCCATCTTGGCTTAATTGTTCTTGTATTGTTGATGTATCTGTAGGAGTATTTGAATGATTTCCTATTCATTTCCTCTCTCCTACCCTGAAAGAAAAAACCCAAACATGCTTTCCACAAACATCTGTACTATTTGACTTGCTTCTTATCAAGGTATACATCTACATGAACATGGCATAACATCTTGGAGATGTTCATAGCATAGAGTATAGTCATTTCACCTTCTCTCTTTATAAAGAAGATTGTTTCTTTACCAGCTCTAGGAAGACATTCCATAGCTATGATGCTCCTTACACTTTCGATCTACATGTTCCAACTGCCACATTCTTTTGTTCCTTCACCTTTGTACTTCAGAATAAGAATTACATAGGCAATTTGATCCATATGCAGTTCATTAGTTGATAATAACAACAATTGTCTACACTATTGTCAAAAGGATTTATAAATCCTTACAAGCTTCCTCTCACCCTCAAAATTCTCTTCCAAGAGCTGCTAATAAAACCCAAGGCTTTATAAATCCCTACAAGACTCCTCTAACTCTTGAAATTCTATAAGGAGTGGCTAGTAAGCCCTCTATTACAACAATGGAAATAGACTTTTAGAAGGTATTTACATATGCATACTAACTTTACTATTTTAAAAATATACATATTTACAAATTAATTTTCCAAATTGGAATCTTTTCTGATACCTATCCAGGGACAAAGATAGGTGGCTTCTTCATGGACTCATTCTTCCATTAGTACTAGAAGGAGTCTCACAACTTCATGTCTCTGACAATGCCTCTAACAATGAATCTAAAACTGACATTGAATCTGACACTGAATCCAAATAGCCACTGGATCCAATTATAGGTCGTCCAAGAAACCTATATAGTCTCTCCTTTCTGATGCCTAACATTATCAGTGTGTTCTAAGTAGCTTTATTTGAATACACTAATACTCGTCCATCCTGGAATGCAATTGCATATCCTTCATCTTCGAAAGATGAAACTCAGAGTAAGTTTACTTTCAATTCTGGAACATATAGCATAAGTTCTATTCCCATAAATCCTCTTGACTCGAGCTAGAATCTTACATAACCAACTCCTCTTATTGCCTGTCTAGTGTTAGTCCTAGATCCCACATAACAATCTATGTCAAATTATTAGAAACTAAAGAATATTGATCTCATTCTTGTCATGTGGTGAGATGATCCATTTCCAATGAACTATACCTCGATGTCTCCATACACTACACTGTTAAGACCAACCATCAAGAAGAATTATTTCTCAAATCTCTCAGCAAGATTATCAACTTATGTTGAGGTTGCTACCTGTCTTCTTGTAAGTGCTTTTACATATTCCTGGTTCTTCTTTGGACACAAGTGTGGATAAAGTGTCTAATACTTCTCTATTTGATGTCCACTCTTACCACAATAAGAGCAAGAGTTATTGTTCTCGTCTTGGAACGACAATCCTTTCTTGTGACTTTCCTTATTCTTCTGTCTTGGAAAAAGACCTTTGCTTCTAGCCTTCTTCTTGGATGGATTCACCTGGAAGGATTGTGTTTTCTGACATTTCACCATACTATTGTTATTAGTTCCATAGAAATCACATGGATATGTAGACCATAAATTCATGCCAATATTACTAGTGGGAAATGTCTCTATGCCCTCTTCAAAATGATCATCTCTTCCTGGAGATGTTTTGCATTTGATACCTTTCCCTAAGATGGAAGTTTGTTCAAGTAGGACCAACTGCTTATGAAGGACCTCTTCATTTGAAGTTCTCCTTACTTCAGTCATCCTAGAGCATTCTCCATCTTGATGGGCAAAAGAAGAATATGATGAATTATCTTCCTCGATTACTATCTGTAAACCTTTCATAGGAGACAGTCTCTCTTGCATAGGACACTTTTCCTTTTCCACTTTCCAAGCTTCATAGAGTGGTGCCAATATAAGGTCCTTAGCCTACAACTCTCTTTCCAATTCATGAATAATACCTCTAAGGAATTCTTCATGACATATCAATCGATCTTGAAGCCTCTACTTCTCCTCCTCGAGGGATTGTAGTTGCATCCTTAGTTCAAAATTCTCCTTCTGAATCTATCAGTTCATGTCCCTTTGAAGCCTTAATTTCATGAGATATTTACTCATGTTGTCCTATGCAACAAATAGATCTTGTGTTAAGGAGTCTTCAAACACCTTCACCAACTTGAGTCTTGGACCTCATCCCATTCACTTCCAAACACTTGTTAAAACCAGCATTGATACCAACTTGATATGAAAATCCTTAGATACTAATTTACTCTCAAAGGTACATGCTAACATCTAACCTGATTCGTAATGTTTCTTGATCATCTTTGACAGATTTTCATAACACGTGTGAATCTTCTACTTATCCAAAACCTCATGAAATGATGAATAATTTTCAGAATAATGACAGATAACACAACAGAAAATAAAAGAACTAATAAGACAATATTTGATGACGGAGTTCACCTCTCCTAGGCTACATCTTCGAGTCCCCTTTCAACAGTGAAACTACTCTTCATTAATCTCAAATGTAAAAATTACAATGAAAATGGACTTACAAAATCCAATCTTGAAGTCACTCTTCAATTTTGCTACTCAAACCCAAAAACAAAGGTTACAAATGAATTCCTCTCGAAATTCTAATAAAAATGAGTATAAACTCAGCTATGTTCTTAACTGGCTCAAAATGACCCCCTTCTTCACGCAAAACAATGCGTTAAAACTCTCATACAAGGTGATCTGAATTAAGATCTTCAGAGAAATATTCTTAGCACAAAACAAACGTCACCATCGTACTCCTCTCAAAAAATTGAGACAAACGAGTATAAACATGACTATGTTTGGACAAAGAGCTCAATGGCACACAAAACAATGCAACACCATGACTAGGAACCTCTTGGAATGCAAATCGAGACATCATATTGTACATGTTGTACCATCCCATACCTTGCACTCTGTATGGAATTTTGTGTCTCGTACTATGTCCCTGGTCTAAATAGGGCGTGGGTCCAAACCGTGGCCCAACCTTCATGCTAACGTCAGTGAAACCTTTGGAATCTCGTAACAAGAGGCGCCTTGGGCACAATGGTTAGTGCATTGGTATATGGGGGAGGATATCACGGGTTCAAACCCACGGATCTCTCCCCCTTTGGTGCTTTGTTGGAACTATATGTTATATATACTATGTGGTTGGCTTGTTAATATATACGGTGACATATAGTTTTGAACCATCGCGGACTTTGGTTATAACATTTATTTATATACAATAACTATAGGATCAAGGGCTATGCCCTCGATCCTATTTTTCCACCCATTTAACCTTGTATTAAATTTAAATATAAACCAAAGAACATACGATTAAGCAACATGTGTGTGGTGTATTGGTGAGGTCGTTGGATTAGTATGCGAGAGACCCAGGTTTGATTCTTTGGGCTTGCAACCATATTTTATTCCACCTTAACCATAATTGGCCAATGGGAGACTACCACGTGGCAACCCCTTATTGGTCCACATGTCCTCCATTTGTATGAACATGCCACATGTTATCACAGGATTGGTCCATGTCACTGCTTGATCACTCGTACGACCCTACTGACTCAACCTGCCACGTGTCAGGTCATGAGGTTTCCACATCAGCAATGTACGACATGTATGGATGTGCCATGTGTCACCCTTTCCGTGGTGCCACATGGTACCCCCTTTTGACCTCTTGTCCTTTTTTTTCCAAAACTTTGAAGAGTCGTAACTTTCTCATACGATGTTCGGTTGAGGCGATTCTTGCGCCGTTGGAAAGCTATTATCGAGCTCTACGCAATGAAGTCTTTTTCAAGAGTATTTGAGATGATCAATGTTTTATCATTCTTGGATCCTCTTGGATCTATTGGAGTTTTTTGGATCCTCTTGGATCAAGCAAACCTTGAGGAAAGTTTTTTTATGAATTGGCTTTGATGTGGAGCAAGTAGAGATGGATTTGAATAGAGAATCCTCTTCGAAGAACACACACACAATGATAACAAAGAACCAAAATTATACTTCTCCAACAAGATTAGTAAATCAAATGGTTAGTGTAAAATCCAAAGAAGAAGCATGCAACCATTTAAACAAACGTTTGGTGGGAAATAGATCGACTTATTTGTATTAACATCAAATGTAAGAACAACATACGCATTTGAAATATTTCACCTTGAGGGAGTGATGAATATGGCCTTGAAGATCTCTCTTTGGGGGATTCTTTCCTCTTTAGGACTCTCTCATTGATTGTAGAATGATTTGAGCAACATTTCCCCTTATTTAATAGATAATGGAGGGGAAATTTGGTCAACGCAACCAATCATGAAACATAATGAAATGGATTGAATCACGTGGTATCACAATCTCTAGCTAAAATATTACAACATAACTTTACTTTCATTGAACTTGTGAAAAAGTATGCGTGATGCCTTCATTTATAGAGTTTCCTATAGGAGGCAATGGAGCTCTATATCAAATATTGGCCCATTTGCTTGAAATTGCTCTAGGTATGGCTCTATATTCTTCATTAGGTGAAGAAATTTGACCGGTATGGACCTAGCTTGACCAAACCATCTCTTGAAGTGACCATGGCATTCGATGTGCTACAAAATTTATCGTGTTTTTATGTAACGAGAATTGCATGGGTATCAAAGGATTTCTTTCATAAATGCACACCCCGTGAACTGAGAGGCCCCACAGTTATCCATTTTTTCAAATTTAAAGTTTAACTTCAATCCTCTATGAACAAATTAACTTTCATCCATAATTTTATGCTTATATATGATGGTTAATGTTTATTTGTGATTCCTTTGGTGTAAAACCACTTAAATGTCACAATATAATCCAAAATGGAAATATGAATTGACCTTCATCATACCAACATTGATCTTCTTCATCATACCAACATTGATCATACCACAATTCTATAAAGAATATAACACATACTCAACATTCTCCCACTTGTTTTTTTTCTTTTCATACAGGGGTCACGGGATTTCATGATCAACAATCCAAGGCATAAATGCCCATTCATTCTCTACACCAAGAGAACTTCTCAATGCTCATATACTTTGTTAATGAACCAACAACATTCTCCAAAGTGTCCACCTTCACTAGCAACACATTCTTCTCTTCAACCATGTCTTTGACAAAATGATACTAAATTGTGCAACGAATATAACACATACCCAACCAGTTCATCTATATCGGCCAAAGGGGTGATTTGGAATTCTCTTAATCCTTTTCCCTGCAACAATCAAAGGATGAAGAATCAACTCATACAATTGACAATATATAGAATTAGCTAAAACTGTGACAAAAATTGTGCAACGAATATAACACATACCCAACAAGTTCATCTATATTGGCCAAAGGGGTGAGTTGGAATTCTCTTAATCCTTTTCCCTGCAACAATGAAAGGATGAAGAATCAACTCATACAATTGACAATATATAGAATTAGCTAAAACTGTGACAAAAAATACATACACATGTGGCCACTTTTTTGCTCATCATTAATCTTATAATTGTAAGAATGTAATATAAATAGCAGATGTAGGAGATAGTTTATGATGTTGGAACGAGTTTATGTGATTGTGAAGAGTGCAATCTAGCCTTTCTTGAAGGTTATTTTAGAGTGGAACAATATGTTAAGGCTAAAGGTATAATAGTGAGGTACTCCATAAGATACACATAGATTATTATAATTGAAAGCTCATGGGATGGCACAATTTTCCCTTTGTTAAAGTATTGTCCCTCTTAATATATATTTTAAGCGAATTATTCAACCATCCTTATTATCCCCACCACCACCACCTTCCTTCTTTTAGACCCCTTCTCTTTCACACCCCCATCATTTTTATCTCCTTCCTCCTTGCCTCAGTCCTCCCTAAAACCAATATGTTCTATTCAAAGTTCATTCTAATAGTATACTTTGAATTTTTGAGGGTAGATATTTCAAGAATGATCAAGTGAAATTTCATAGACAACATTGGTTTGTTGACTAGCATTGTATTTTAATGAATAACCTCACATAATTTGATAATATCCCAAAAATGGGAAAATCTAGATTCATTAAACCCTTAAAAACCCATAGCTCAAATAAATCTAAAATAATCAAATTCAAAGGCCCATAAATCCAACACATGATCCCATGAATATATTAAAACTATGAAATAAACACCCACATCAAATATGGGTTGAGCAAAAATACAGTAAAGTCACTTGCAAACTGGACATTTTTACCATTAAAAGTCTATGGCATAGCATATCTCACTGCGCATCCATTAACACAAATGTACAATAATATGTACAACAATACATGTACCTTACATAGAAACTAAATTTAAAAACTTCCATATCAAACATGGATGAAAAGAAATATAAAGGACTATAATTCCTTAGTGCTAAACATACAGATCTATGCATTTAAAAATAATTTAATTAGTAGAACCATCTCCAATATTTTGAAGGACATCCATATAAACAAATTGACATATGATTGAACTTCATCCATTCATGGAGAATTTATGTTCTTACTAGTTCACTATATTCTCATTAGGGACTTTTTTCCATTAGAGGTGTATTTCATGATTAATCTTGGAAGCAAAAGCCTCTACATGCCTATTCAATTCTTAATCAAACATGGCAACCACTTTCTCAAAAACAATTAAATTACTTGAAGAAGAAGAAGGCTTAGATTTTTTGTTAGGAGGCCCCTTGATTTTCTCTATTGAAGAAGACTCGTCCAATAAGATCTTGTCGACTCATAATCATATTCAATCTAGCCTTGTTTGGCTTGTTTTGGGATCTTAACTTTTTGGCCCTTAGGGAGGCCATCTTTGGCTTATTTTGGAGTTTCAAAACCCTCCCATATCAATAACGTACATGTCTAGGATGATCAAGTCAAATTTCTTTATAAGTAAGCATAGTTTGCAAAAAATTCAACATTGACCCCTTTCATTGATCACTAGGCAGGCTTCATGTGAGTCGAGTCTTTTTTACATGTACATGTGAGTCGAGTCTTGCATAGAATATGAAATGATTTATTATGAATTTTTAGAAAATTTAATGGCCACACACTGTTGTGATGAAAACAATATTCCCAGCCATCCCTCATTTTCCCAATTTTGAGTTTGTATACCCAATCTATGAAGGGTAGAAGTTGAGTGCCTCCTCGGGGGGGGATTCCATAATTGTGATTTCACTTATCAGAATCTATTATGAATCTGACCCAAAGAGAAAATCTAGCCTAGTTGACAATCTTTTTAATTACCTTGTTAGTTACAATAATAACAACTAAATAGATTGTGCAATAATTTATCAACCAAGAGTTCTAAAATACTTATGAGATTGCTTGCATTGTCTATGCAAGCTACAAGTTCTTGTCTTTCACTAGTTTATACATCATGAAGTTGTAGCAAGGAAATATATTTCCAAATTATTCTAAGAAGTTGATAATTGGAAATCCACTCATACATTTATTAAAACATACTAAGATCGATTCATATTTCCTAAACTAGATTCTGAAATGAAGATGTTTTAATATTTGAAACTAAGCTACAACATTCTAAAAAATCAAAATACAAAGTGACAATTAAGGAATAGGAATATCATTATGAAACTTAAGATGCATATAAAGATAGAAAGGAAAATACTATCTACATCTATCAGGGCGGGCATTTAATCACAAAGGAGAACGGATTTGAGATCAGTGGTGGTGTCTAAAGACACCATTGTATTGAAGCATGAGCATGCTCCATGAGAGCATAAATAGATCTCCCAATTGATGATAAATAGATCACAAGGATTGTCTATAAATACGTTTCGGTCATAGACCAAACCAACAATCAGAGGATGGATTCGGTTGCACCTGTCCATAAAACGTGGATCTGGGATCCTAAGTGGATATGAGCAACCAACAATTTACTTGGTCGTCAGCCCAAAGAATTGGTCAACCCACTTAATCAACAAGGTGAGGTTTACGATGGAACTACATATTCCACCACCCCCCCTGTAAACTCATCTTGGAGGAAAACAAATTCGACAAGTTTGCCCCTTGAATTTGCTCAAACTACAAAAGTTAATCAATGATGGTACACCAACGCTACTGAGGAAGTCTGATCACCATCAACGATGATCAAGGAAAAAAGACAATCATCCACTGCAAACTAGTTGCAACATCTACTGGCCAAACACGGTCCTAGTTGGTCAATTGACTAGACAACAAGACAATATCGGTAAGTCGATGAGTTGACTAGACAATAAACACACCAATGTAATCAGTTTTTGTCAATCCAATAGTCTCTACCAAGCTACACAATCTTTGTATTAGGTACAATAAGCAGACGTACAACTTCCAAAAACATAGTTGAATATGGTTCATTCAGTCTCAGTAAATCCAAGTTGATTCAACACAAAGCAGTCGAGTCAACAAAACAATACATCAGTTGGGTTTACACATCAACAAATTATAGTATGCCCCCCTTAAACAAAACTGAGGGATCAAAGTATCATCAATAGATCTTCATCGAACACCATTTGATAGACAATAGCTAGTCGAAAATCAGTCGACGAATACACAATCGAGACTTCTTGTCGATTGTCATCTCTGGTCGAACCTCAGTTGACCAATATCCCATTCGAAATCCATTCGATTGTCACGTCGGGTCGATCATGTGGTCGAACACTACAGAGTAATTAGTACTGAAGAAGAATGTTGTATGTTTATACAATTGATGAAACACAATGATATGAAGTCCTCAAACATATAGTTAGATGCACCTATGACCACTCATCAATCCAACCACACTCTATCCTGGTACTCAGTATTGGTCCACGATTTTGTCTTTCACGTCTCTTCTGCAAAGATCAAAAAGTAGTATTGTCGTGTCTTCAATTTCTATGGAATAGTAGATTACTCTTTACGAAAATTATTCTAAATTCCACATGCAACAAATAAAACTTCCCTGGTTGCAGCAAGGGTAGATGTAGGCAAGAAGGCAACAACATAATCATATCCAATACATATTCTTGGTGACTTCATATCAGGTGTAATAAGAGCAACAATACCATGTCCATTCTTCCCAAGTCCTCCTTCAATGTATCCCATCTTGTTAGAAGTGAGGATCCTATACCTGTAGTGTGTTTTTCAAAGTTAGGAGAAACAACAAAATCATTATTATTAATGCATAAATCAATAACATCTTGCTTACAAAGAGAATCAAGAGTTGGAGAAGAAATGGATGAGCATGAAAACTCAACAACATCGGTCTTCTTCTCCACATTCTACAGTCGGAAAACTTGTTCTTCAAGGTTATGTTTGCGGTCCTGTAAGCCCTTAATAGTCTCATCATTCACGATCAGCTGCAACAATATGGCATCATAATCTTCTCTTAATGCTTGATATTCATCAAACAGATGATTGTTATCTTCTTGAACAGGACCAACTTCTTCACTAAGTGCATCAACAAAGGCTTCTAAGTGGGAAACCTCACGAGTCTGTTGGGCATTTGTTTCAATCAGTTGGTTGACTTCCATGCCCAAGGTAGTATTTGGATGAGGAAGAGATTTCACTTCTTCCTCCATGTCTTCAAGAAGGCTAGGATTGTCTTGAAATCGTTTGCAAGAGTCTGGAAAAGGCTTTCCATGGTGTTCCCCATGAAATTAATCCTCCTGGATTGATCAACCATACTAGTCTTGAACATGTTTTCTTCAATCTTCAACTAATTTTTCAATCCTTCATTATTTGTCTTCAAGGCAATATTTTTAGTATGAGAAATATTTTTCACTTCTTTCTCAATATCAACAACAAGATCTGTTTTATTTCCAAAATCATCTACTAGATCCTGAAAAATGGTTTCCATTGTTTGTTCTAGGTTAAAAACTTTCCTAAATTTCTCATCAAACCATTGCAGAAGGCTGGTTTGAAAGAGGACAGTGTCATCTTCCAACTAGGTATGGGATGTCTTCAGTTCATTCTTTAATTGTTGATTCTTAGTCTACAAATGTGAAACGATATTATGTAGGTCAATGACCTCTATGCGAAGTTGGCTATGAGATTCTTCCAAGGCAATGGCCTTCTTCTCACAAATCTCCTACAATTTCTGAAGCACCAAAACTTCATCTTCATCAAGCATGTCCATCGTCGATGGAGGGAAAGATCCAAGGAAATAAATATGCAAAGGAAAAGGGTAAACGAGGAAGTGACCACAAGAAGAAGTATGGCTTCACCAATCGAGTACACCAAGTCGATTATGTGGTATATTACTTCTATATTTAGTTGACCTATACAAATCCATTGAACTAAGGCTATGCATGCACATATAGGAAGCCAAACACACATATCTGATCATCTGCGCAAAGAAGCCACCAATCCTCAACATGCACTTACACATGCCACCAGTTAACAGAACAAGAGATGATTTAGCGTCCACACTAGTTGGCTGACAGTTCAAGTAACTAACCCAAAAATGGAAAATCAGTATCGAGTCGAGTTAGGGTCAAAGATATTACATGAACCAAGCATAAATGCATGTTGAGGATAGACGATATTGCAACAGTCAACTTGAGCAGAGCCATGGAGCAAGTGAACTATAACCCAATTGAGAGGTCTGGTCATTGTCGAGTCGAATGAGGGTCGATTCTTCAGTTATACGTCACCAAAGGAGGTTCTAAAGACACCAGTCAATGCCAAGGGCTTTGATCGAGTCGAATGAGGATAAAATAATATTTAGTCGAGTCAGAACACCAATCGAGGGTTTCGACCATTGCTAAAACCAAGCTAAGTTGGGTTGTTGGTGAATTGAGTCCAAATGATTTTGAGTGGAGTCGGTTGCAATGTCAATTCAATAGACCAAATAGAGGAAGGTTTTCAATAAGCGACCATGAAATCAGTCAAGTCATGATCCAGATTTAGGAGCAGAATGAACTGATTAACATATTGAATAAAATAAACATGGAGATATGAAGAATAACACAAATATCTAGTGAACAATATCTTCTATTAAATAATGAAATAGGTTGAAACTGTAAAATTGCAGAACTGAAACACTTGCTCGAATGGTGGTAGCTATCTTTGAGAAGAGATGTGGTTGCTACGCACATTCGACTGAGAAAAATGGATTACAATGAGGCTTCAGAGGCCTTTTTTATATTACTCATGAATGCCAAAACCCTAAGCATCCAAAAACCTAACCCTAGAAGATGAAACGCCAAAAGTCATGTGGGCCCTATGGGTAAGTTGGTGTAATTTGGTACCTCAACTTCCAAGGGTTATAACTTTTGCATACGGCCTCCGTTTTAGGTGCGTGATAGCCCGTTGGAAAGTTCTTTCAAAGAAATACAGATTCTTCCATCAAACTCTGACTCCCTCTACAGTTTGACTGTGGTGAGCCAAAAAAATAACATTTAGGGCCCCAAAACAGCCCTAGAAGTACAACAAGAAGTGTTGACATGAAAACATACAAAATAAGCCAGTTAGATTAGGCGAGAGGCCACCTGTATCCACCTAGAGGATGTGTGGGGCTTCAAACAACCCCAGAAGTGTAGAACTCACAATTACAAAGTAGTACAGAAAAACATGTTGAAAAAAAATGGACACGAGGATCCAGTTGGAATAGGTGGGTGGCCACCAATATCCACCTGGATCAATCCTCCCCCCTTAGGAAGCACTAGTCTCCATTGCATTGAGTTCCCCCATCAGGTGAGGAAACTTTTGCTGCATTTGGCCCCGTGTGAGCCACTTGCCTTGGTGTAGGAGTTGTCCTGCCTTGACCACCCAATAAAGTTGGATCTGTTGTTAGTGAGTGCCCTTGACCTGTGTGTCCACTATTTGATCAGTGGATGCTTGTTCCATGCAGTCAGGGTTGAGCTCTGTTGTTGTCAGATTTTCTGCGATCTCGGAGGTGTCCAATAATGGGGGAAAAAATGGTCGAAGGAGGTCCACATTGAATATTGGATGCAGACCAAGGAAGGGTGGAGTGTTGAGCTCAAAAGCATTGCTACCCACAGCCTTGGTGATAGTATAAGGCCCATAACGAAGTGGGTGAAGCTTCCGATGGGGCCTGGTGAGATGCTCCTTCTGAAAATGTAACTAGAATTTGTCGCCAACCTGAAATTGGTGTGGTACCATGTGTTGATCATGGCACTTCTTGTACTTAGCATTAGATTTCTGCAAAATCTCCTAGACCTATTGGCAGATGTGTTGAATCCACTCAATGAATCTGGTGGCTTTGTCAATCGTAGATTGATCAAGGGAAGAGTTTGTCTGTGCAGTTGCAAGAGGAAGTGCAACATGAAAGGGTCCCAAGGGTTGGAATCCCAGACCCACCTGAAATGGGCTATGGCCGGTGGAACTATGGAGAGACTTATTCTAACTGTGTTGGACATATGGGAGACTCTCATCCCATGTATGCGGATGCTTAGAATTGTACATGCGCATGATGTGCACAATCATCTTATTGGTGACCTCTATTTGGCCATCGATTTGGGCGTGGAAAGCAGCAGATTTTGTGAGCTTGGTGTCCAACAAAGACCATAGACTCGACCAAAAGGTGTTGAGGAACGTGTTGTCTTGGTCGGAGATGATGGTCTGCGGTATCCCAAAGTGGACCCACATTCGTTCGAAGAAGATCTTGGCAGTATCTGTCGCTGTGACATTATTCTTATAGGTTGTGAGGATGGCCATCTTCTAAAACTGATCAACGACCACAAACATGCAGTCATTTCCTTGCTTGGTGGACAACAAACAAGACATTTAGTCCATTGAGATGGATTCCCAAGGCTTCTCGAGAATAAGAAGAGGGGTGTATAAGCCTTTTTTCTTGATGGTGGGCTTGGCAATGGCACAGGAAGTGAAAGATCTGATATATTCGTTGACGTCCTCTCGAACTTTTAGCCAGTAAAAATGTCTTTGAAGAACAACCACAGTTTTCTCTATGCCAAAATGTCCTGCCACCCGACTGTAGTGGGCTTCTCAAATCATCTTTGCACGCTCGCTTGTAGGAACACAGAGATGGCCTAGGTGGCATAAGAGTTTGTCCTGAATGTGAAAATCAGTGACGTTTGCGCCTGTACCCAAGAGTTGATATGTGGTGGTGAAGTCCGAATATTGTTGATAAAGTTGGGGCCACTCAAATGCTTCATGTCCACGGGAATGGAGCACAATGGTGAGTACTAGAGCTGAGCACAAGCGATGCTTCAGATCATCAAATGCTCGTTGTTTCTCCTTCCCCCACACAAACTTTTCCCTGCCACCGCCCTTGGTCATCTGGATGAGACCCCATGCAATATGGGAGAATCCCAACACAAACCATTGGTAGAAGTTGGCTAGTCCCAAAAATCTCCGAAGCTCGGTCAGTGTGGTCTGGGCTGGCCAGTCACAGATGACTCGGATATTAAAGGGATAAACATGTACCCCATGCTCATAAACAATGTATCCCAAGTATTGGACCTTGTTCATGCCAAAAGAGCATTTTTCCAATTTAGCATAAAGCTTGTGCTGCTGCAGAGTCCTCAAAACCTGTTGAATATGCCGCATGTGCTCCTCCCACGTTCTGCTAAAGATGAGGATGTCATCCAAATATACTACCACAAAGAAGTTGGTTCAGGGTCTCAATACATCATCCATCAACCTCATAAAATTAGCTGGTGCATTTGTTAAGCCAAAGGGCATGACTAAGCATTCGTAGATACCTTCTTTAGACTTGAAGGTTGTCTTCCATACATCAGTTGGTTCGATGGGAACCTGGTGGTAGCCATAATTTAGGTCAATCTTGTTGAATAAATTTTCCCCCTTGAGTTGGTCAAGAAGGTCATCAATCCTAGGAATGGGGTAGCGATTCCTGATTGTGATTTTGTTTAAGGCTTTGTAATCAAAGCAGAGTCGCCAAGTCCCGTCCTTCTTTTGCACTAGTACAATCGGCGTTCGCAAGGGGAGGAGTTGGGCATGATGTGCCTCTTTTGAAGAAGCTCTTGGATCTGACGCCTAATTTTGTCATTCTCCATCAGCGAGCATCGATAGAATCGTCCATTAGGTAGAGGCACATCTGGGGTTGGATCAATTGGATGTTTGACTTAGCAGTGTGTCGGTACCCATGTAGGTGAGGCGAAGATGTCTATGTATTCTTCCATGATCCCATCCACTTGCTTCTGTTGCAAAGAGAGGCGTTGTATAGAGGCCACGGATGTGGCAACGACCTTTTTCTTACTGTGAGCACGGATCACAAAGAAGATGGACTTCCCGGTCTGTGAAATGACCTTACTGCATTGCTTAGCAGAGATTAAAGAAATAGCAGTAGGAGACGCTACCTCTGGGATCCTTTACAATTGCCTACCCAAAGTAATAATAACATTGCGAGGTCTAGACTCATACACATCATGAAGCTTCCACAAATATGGTTGTCCTAAAAGAACATCACAAACTTCAAGGGGAGCAATATCACACAGTACCTCATCTTTTAAAGGCTTGATGTCATAGGGCAGATGACATTGTTGGTTGACACGAAGATATCTTCCTTGGCGAAGCCAGCTGATGGCATAGGGATGTGGGTGCAGTGTCATTGGCAGGTCCAGCTGCTTGATGACCTCTGCCGAAATCAGGTTCTTCTGACTATCGTTGTCGAAAATGAAATGAATCGGATCCCCCTTAACCCACATCTGCGAGTGAAAGAAGCGTTCCCCTTCCTCTTTTTCTTCTGTTTCGCTTGGCTGGACTTTGGTGGTAGCGACAGTGGCACTGGGTTCAACATCGATAATTTGCTTCCCTCCTTCAGGATTTGACTTGGAATCAAAATCGACCTCTTAATCAGAAGCCTTGACCTCAACCATGAGGGACTGCTTGGAGCGACATTCTTCGGTGTTGTGCCAAGCACTTTTATGGTACTCACACCATTTTCTCATGTCCTTGTTAGTCTTCTCATTTCCCTTCTTGTGTTGCGACTTGGAATAGTTTTCCTGAGGGTGGCCATCTCAACTTGGTCCCTTGTTGTGTGGGTTGGGGCTGCCTTTGCCCTGATTCGGCTGTGAGGGGTTTGCAGATCCAAACTCTCGTCGTTTTTGCTTAAATTTCTGCTCAATCTTGACAATGTATCTATAAGTTGTGCCCATTGAGGCGATGTACATGAACTCCATTTCTGTTTGAATGTATCTATGCAAACAGCCATGGTATATGAGCATCAAATGACGCTCAGAGTCTTTGATACCTAATTTGGTGCGTAGGGTATGGAAAATATTGGTTAAATATGGTACTGTTTGGTCCCTTTATTTACGTAGGGTGGTCCATCTGATGTACTGGTCCTCGTAGCTTCCAACAGGGTGGTATTCTTATTTAATGGCATCCTGGAAGGAATCCCATGTAGGGGCCACCATAAACATTGTATATCCCTCCACGGCCCTTTGCTAAGAGTAAGTATCCCACTAGTCTTTAACATGGGGAACAACCTTGAGGAGTGAAAAAGTGATCTTTTCCCTATCGGAAAAATTGTAGACCGAAAAATATCCTTAGAGCAGATTCAACCATTTATCTACAGCATCCGCATCTATCAATCCTTCAAATAATGGAATATCAAAATTTACATGTACCTTGAAGGGTGATGCATGGTCGCTTGATGAAGATGCTTCTCTTGTGGGCAGCCGTAAAAGGATCTACGTGAAGTTTTCCATCATTTTGTTCCTTTGTTGCGCGAGGGATTCCTCGAGTAACATTTTAATAGTATCTCCTGCTCCACCATCTTTGTTTTCTTCCCCCATGGGTTTTTGTTAGACTCGGCACGACCGATCTTGTAATGGCTCGATTGGTTCGAGTCCCAACTTCTTGTACCCAGATCTTTTCAAGGACATGCATGAAGAAAAATAAATAAAGAGCGAGCCGCTCTGATACCACGAATCCAGATTTAGGAGTGGAACGAACTGATTAACAAACTAAATACAATCAACATAGAGATATGAAGGATAACACAAATATCTAGTGAACAATATCTTCTATTAAATAATGAAATAGGCTAAAATTGTAATACTGCAGAACTGAAACACTTGCTCGAATGGTGGTAGCTATCTCTGAGAAGAGATGTGGCTGCTACGCGCATCCGTCTGAGCATAATGGATTACAATGAGGCTCCAGAGGCCTTTTTTATATTACTCATGAATGCCAAAAACCTAACCCTGGAAGGTGAAATGGCAAAAGTCATGTGGGCCTTATCGGTAAGTTGGTGTAATTTGTTATCTCAACTTCCAAGGGTCATAACTTTTGCATACGACCTCTGTTTTAGGTGCGTGATAGCCCGTTGGAAAGGTCTTTCAGAGAACTACACATTTTGTTGTCAAATTCTGACTTTGTCCACAATTTGACTATGGCGAGCCAAAACAACAACGTTTAGGGCCCCAAAACTGCACTGGAAGTACAACAAGATGTGCTGACATGAAAACATACAAAATAAGCCAGTTGGATTAGGTGAGAGGCCACCCGTATCCACCTGGAGGATGTGTGGGAATTCAGACATCCCCAAAAGTGTAGAACTCATAATTACAAAGCAGTACAGAAGAACGTGTTGAACAAAAACGGACACGAGGAGCTAGTTGGAATAGGTGGGTGGCCACCAATATCCACCTGGATCAAGTCAAGTTGAAATTCAGGTCAAGTCGACGGATTTGTAGATCTCCAGCGAAAGACCTTATCCATGGACATAGGGTTACGATCATCCTTCTAGGGTTACCAATGCGAGATCCAAGGCATTCAACTTGCAATCAAAATCGACTCACCCAACCAGCAAATAAAGGGTTGAGTCTCTTTGAGAAAACTTCAAGCGAGTATAAAACCTTAGCCGATCAGTTCTAATACACGACAAAGAGAAAAGGTATTATTCCACTAATAATCATAGATGCTCAACATTATCTCATTCTCATCCGAGTATTTCTCTGCCAAACCAAGATCAAATAACCATCTGCTTTGATACCATGTTGGGACAAGAATTTAATCGCAGAGGAGAACAGATTTGAGATCAATGGTGGTGTCTAAAGACATCGTTGCACTGAAGCACGAGCACGCTCCATGAGAGTGGAAATATATCTCTCGATTGATGATAGACCGATCACAAGGATCATCTATAAATAGGTTCTGGTAATGGACCAAACCAAAAATCACAGGATGGAGTCTTTTGCAACTGTCCATAAAATGTGAATCTGGGATCCTCAGTGGACATGGTCAACCAACAATTTAGTCTGTCGTCGACCCACTTAACCGACAAGGTGAGGTTTACGATGGAACCACATATTCCAACAACATCACATAGAAGAAATACAACACCTATTCCATTGGAGGGGGCCTTGCCTCCATAGAACAATGTTAGGTTGGCTACAATAGTCTAAACAATCTTAATTTAATCACTCATGAGATTCATAATACTATATACTTGAAAAATGAGACTTAGATTAAACAAAAGTTATAAACATAGTCTTAATCTTTATGTCTTAAGTGATAAAACATCTCCTTATGGAGGTATGAGGCTTTCTTTCATACCATCTCTTAGTCGACTTAATCAAAAAAATGACAACTATGAACATGCTTGAGAATGAAAGATTCTCAAATTATTCAAACAAAATACTAAAATCAAATAACAAATAACAATAATTAAATAATTAGTGGCCATAATAGAATTATAATAATAGAGACCCAAATTTAGATACAACAGTCACTTAGTTACATAAGAGAATAACGAGTTCTAACAATCCAATACTAAATGAACAACTTGAAGACTTCTTACTTGACCTAAGTACTTGCCATTACTGTGATAATCCCGAGACTATTCCAATGGTTGTAGCTATATTATGACCCTATGTTCATTTTATTTCCAATAACTTGAAATCTTACTTAGTTTCATTTATGACCTAAGACATAATTTTGTTTGTTTTTAATGCAACTCATAGAACCATGCGTTAAACTTCAAAGCATAACTTTGTGATGGCTATGCCATTTACAAATATGATGTGCAAATTAATGACTTAATCAAACTAAATTTGTTGATTTATAGCTTATGTAATAATAAAGCAACTCCAATATTCATATTGTACAAATATGGTTATAAGCATACAAAAATATATTGTACAAATATGGTTATAGGCATACATATTTTTGTGAATAAAAAAATTACCACATTTTATATTTAGTAAGAAAATTGTATTTATATAAAAAAAATTAAAAATAAAAACTAGATAATATCATGAAACGTGTCATTTTCTTATCTTCACATTGCAATTTACGAGTATTTATAAGAAAGCCCTTTTGATATAATAAGTCACACCATGAAACATATCATTTTTATTGTTTGCCCTCAACATGAATATAGCAATCATTTTTTTTGGAATTGTGTGCAATTTAGTTAAACATCAATTAAAACTTGCATATACATAGATTTTTCTTATATAATCTTAATGTTTTATATTATCATTTTTTTTTTATTTTTAAATTATGAGGAGATTAAAAAAAAATAAAAAATTAAAAATCCATCAAAATCATTTAAAGTTATAAAACTCCCTCCCATCATCATATTATTTAAGGTTGAATTTCACATTTAAAACCATAAAAATCCCTCTAGTGAAAGCATAAATTCTGGCGAAATCAACTCTACCTTTAAGTTGCATCAAACACTCATGTTTGATTATAAAGTTGGAATTAATTGACCACCATTGGTGTTCCTATAGAGATTAAGATTAAAATTAATGTGTATTTTCATTATTAGTCCTTGTTAAAGACCTGGGATTATAGCGATGAGTTTATCGCTAACCAGGTATTACTTTTGTTTGACTTTTAAATTTTCCAAAGTTTAACATAATAGTTTGTATTTTTTCAATTAAATAATAAAATTAATATTGTTTATATGTATTACTATTGGATATAAAATTGAGATTCTTATTACAGATGCGATGACGAGGTTCTCAGAGATTTGGATGATTAGATATGAAAATTAAATATTTTTTCAAATGCGACGACAAGGTTCTCGGATATCTAGATGATTAGACATGAAAATTAAATAGTTTGTCAGTTCCTTATAATACTTCAACCAAACAGATAGTTTGGATAACCGCGTATTTAATTATGATGATGTGGAATCTGCGGTGGAGTACATTAACTTTTCATTTAATGGAACTACTTTCCATCGCGTTTAATGTTGTTGCTGCCAAATTTTGCAACCCCCTATGCATTCAGGTGAAGTTCATTTATAATGAGCCTATCGTTTGCCATTTTAATCAATCTTTTCATACAAAAGGTGAAGTTCATTTATAGTGAGCCTATCATCTGCCATTTCCAGTAGCAACAACACCAATAAGCAGAACTGGAGCAATGGCTTCAACAGTGGTAGTTCACTATCAGAAGTGGAGTTCATAGACTGAGTCGCTTCCGGAGGCTAGGTGATTATTTGGGATGGCACTTGTCACACCCCCTGTGACCAACAAAGCACTGGAAGGAAGGGCAGATATGAGAGGTCCCAAGCGCATATAAAAGGTCCCTCGTATGCAGGCGGCATCTGCGCGAAGGTTTCATAATATATACAATACTATTTGTTAGTAATGTGGCGTATGCATATCCTATAATAGAGCAAGTTGATTGAGTCGTTGATCATGTTGATTATGTGGAGTAAGTACCAGTGGAAGTATTAGTAGCAAAAGCAGCTTAAGCACAACTAGGACCATAACCTACAGAGCTATAGCCTACAACAACATCATGAGATGAAGCACTTCATCCGATCAAAGAGTAAGAAGCAAAGGTATACACACCAATAGTTTATCCAAGTGATTCTTATTCAATAGCATTTTTATTAGCATTTTGTATCCATGCCTTGTATAAGCCATTTTTATTAGCATTTTTTATCCATGCCTTGTATAAGCACCACTAGCAGCATACTTTCTAGGTCAAGTAGTGTACTTTATAGGTTAAAATCTAGATGACACAGTCGATGAAGCGGTCATTTAAGCATTGGTACCATTTGCCAATTCTTTCCCATTTGAATGTTAACATCCTCACCAATCCTCATTTCATTTCAAAGCTTCTTCCATAGCTAAGCCTTCATTTCTAGCACATCGCCCAACCCATAGAAAAACTATCAGTGCTACAAACATAGGTTACTATCCATCACACTAGAGCTTCAAAGGATCATAACACACCATCAACCTACAATTTCCATGAGTAAGTTAAATTCTTGTATTCACCTTATGTATGTGCAAATTTGATGATTGCAGATAATAATTACAATTCATATTTTCCAAAAAAATCATAATGATCTTTGTCTAAACTCCCATTGAGCTTTTACAATGGCAATTGTCTTTAAGAGTGTTGAGAATGCCATTTTCTTTAAGAGATTTTACAATGGCGATTGTCTTTAAGAGTGTAGAGAATGTCATTGTCTTTAAGAGTGTTGAGAATGCACCGTTGTTATAGTTTGACGCAGCTTCCAAAATATTGTTAATCTTTGAAATCTCTACAAGAACTCCATTTTTGTCGGTGTTCAAGTCTAGAAGCGCTTCCTAGTAGTCTTGGAAATCTTACATCATTCCAAGAACTTGAGTTGGGCAGATGTGAATGTCTAAAATTTGTTCCTCACAATCTTGAGGAACTTTCATCATTAAGCTTATTGGGGTTATCCTTCTATGAAAGGATACAAGATCTCCCTTTTGGCTTCGAAAAGTTAACATCCCTTGTTGACCTTTCTCTACATGGTTGTTGGATAAGTAGTATTCCTAAAAGCGTTGGGCAGTTGAAGTTGTTGGACTCAATCCACTTATCTCAGAACTATTTAGAAGAACTACCCGATGGGTTTTGCAACCCCTCCTTGATAAAAAAAACTTCAGTTGGATGATTGCCAACGTCTAAAGAAGCTGCCAGATCGATTCGAGGAAGCAAGAAGTTTAAGAAACCTAAAGTTGTTCAATTGTTACAATCTAAAGAAGCTTCCAAAAAGTTTCATCCAACTCAAGTACTTGGAGTACTTGAATTTTTCAATTGCACGTCTATAAACCAATTAAACACGTGTAAGGAATCATCAGATCCTCAAATTTGATATTGTATTTTGCAAGTAATCATTTAAACACTACATAGATATGTCCAATTAGTCCTACAAATGAATTCAAAATATGAAGAAATTTAGGATACTCCTACATAGAAAACAAACAAACAAATAAAATCCAACATAACATAATTTTAGCAACAATACCCAATAAGAATTGATAAACTCGTAGAAAAACTAGTAACCCGTTGCAAGAAAATTATGTAGATTGTTGTATAAAATCACTAAATTTATGCAACAGTTTTTTGTTTAGAAAACAAAACCTATGCCTCATAAAAATGCATTTTCATTATAAACCATTACGATTTTTATTCAACACAACTGCAATTAGAAGGAAATTTTCTCAGAGCTTCATTATTGTCTGAGAATTTCCCCTCATTATTCTTTGAAGCCTCCCCATTCACAAACGCACACTCCCAACTCTGTATTCAAAAAGTTCTTATAATATAAATACACAAACTCAAGAAATGACACTAATTTCTTGTCTATGCTCTCTCGAAAGTTATTGAGGTCTACTTCAAGCTGAGAAATAAACAAAACCCACGAATGACACTAATTGCTTGCTAGAGCCATAGTTATTGAGGTCTACTTTAAGCTGAGAAATAAACAAAACCCATAAACCAATCTCAAAAAGTTTCAAATGGAGATAAATATTTCAATATAAAAGGATAAAAATATAATTTTATATATAAGCAATAAAGTCTATACCATCAAAGCTTCCATCTGGCTAACTTGATTCTTCTACCATTTTCCCCGTGATAAACCTTTTGAAACACATGCCCACTTGCTTAATTCTTCACTAAAAATATATATATCAAAAGCAAATTCTTCTGCCTGCAACAAGATTCTGGTGCAGTAAATTCTTAAAAAATCATAGATTGGATATATTTTCCACTAAATAGCTGAGAATAAAACTAAAATCAGGCTGAAAATTTGACCTAATACTACGGTAACTGTGGATCATGGAAGATGAGATGGGAGAAGAAGAGATGAGCCTGTGCATAGACTCAAAACGTTGCCACGTACATAGCAACTTACCATTGTGGAGACTTGTGGACAGGTTAAGATCCACGCATCTCCATGGCACATTTTTTAATTATGTAATCTTATAAAATATCCTTATTGAGTTTTCAGGGTTGTCCATTTTGCATTCGACTCATATTAATTATTTTATTTTATATGTATTTTCCATGCCACCGAATATATTTTGTATATTAATTATTTTATTTTATATTTCATTTTCATGTCATGAAACATGATTTGTATGTATATAGAAATATATTTGTGCATGGGATTCATTATTGTTATTAAAATTATAGCTTTGGATGTAGTTTCATTTGGAATTTTTTTTATTATTATATAGTGAATAGATATAATGGATAAGATAAATTACAATTATTGTATTAATTAATTTAAATTATTAAATAGACTCTACTTTATAGTTTAAAGGAGTTATTAAATTTAATAGAAATCTATTTTTTTCCATTTTCTATTTTTTATATAAAAACGTTATTATTTATAATATTACAAATTATTATTATCTAGTTTATAAAGTTTAGATGATGTGATGTGCGTACCTAAATCACGGTACAACAAAATAGCTTAAGTAGTCATACTAGTTAACACATGTGGCTTCGATTGCATCATCCCCGCTTTGTAGAATTCCTTGGTCGCATTTCAAGGCCACATACACAGCTCGATTAGCCATCTGCCTGGACAACATGGGATGTGCTTCATGTGCTCCTGGTTTTTACTTTGCATCTGAAATTGCTTAGACTGGGTGGGGGATAAAGCAATCTAACATTTCCCCTCAGTAGTCTCTCGTTTCCTATATCCGTGTGGTTGTAAGAAGAGACACCAAAGGGATAGTTTCATTAATAAGACGTAGGTTCGGATCCTAGTGATTGATGGATCCTTTACTTAGTGAAAAAACTACATCCTTCTTTCTGGTTAGAGGGCAATCAAATGGTGGTTCACTTGGGGTAGCATGAAAACAAATAGTTCTTAAGCACGAAGGAGGGATCTTAGCCGTCTCATTCATCTCATGCATTAGTGCACTCATAATTAAGCGTTGCAAGGTAGTGCTAAAAACAATGATCCCTAGCAATACAACACAGCTCGCATTTAAAACAAGGATAAATATAATTACACAAATAGAGATCCTTTGTGATGCTTTAGATGCAAATACAGGGCATCTCACATGTAAAATAATGATAAAATTAATGACACAGATGGATATCTCTGTGACGCTTTAGATGCAAATCAAGATTATACAAATCTCAATTATCGGGTCTAAGTAGTTAATTTCCTTTGAAAAACCATTAATATTCTCATTTTCAAACTTCCAATTTTCATTTTCAAATTTCGATCTTACCTGGCAGGGACTACGCTGCCATGTAGCTCTTGTATTTAATACAAACTTTTATTTCGTTCAACACATTATTCTAACTTTAACGATGAATCGTGATATACATACTTCCATTTTAGCATTTTTTTGGTTAAAAACAATTCAATGGACAACATTTATATCTGTCCAGTGTGAATGAGGCAAAAATATTATTTTTTCTCTTTTCGATGGTAGTAGTCCATAAATTTAAATTTCAATGGTGGTATTCCATGTATTTATCTAAACTATGCATAATTATTATTCTTTATCTCTCTTCGGTGGCGATATTCCATAAATTTCTCTAAACTAACATAAAGTGAACAAACTATACACACAAAATTATTATTTAACAACATAAACACATAAAAATTTAAAAAACCCGCAACATATCAATAGAGAGTAAATGTAGAAACAAGCACAAGTGGATGCAAACTACATATTAATAAAGTAAATATTCTCGTACTTCTATGCTTCTAAATAATGGACCTCTTATGCATGCCCTCTAACTTGTCTTGCAATTTATCATGTACAAGAATGAACCAAATAGAAAACCCTACAACCTCAATCAATTAAATGACGAAGTGATCTTTCTATTCACAATAACAAAATAAGACCCATAGAGAGATTTTATGCAATACAAAACTCTAAATGCTAAATGAATGACAACTTATGGTAAATCGAAGAAAACAACTTTATCTCCTTCATAATTGTATAAATTCTTTGGAGCTTGGAAAACGTATCTCGCATGCATCAAAGTGGACTCTCTATGAAGTTAATATATGTTCGTTGTGGATCCTGATTATCTT
This sequence comes from Picea mariana, assembly GCA_032191745.1. Lineage (NCBI taxonomy): Eukaryota > Viridiplantae > Streptophyta > Pinopsida > Pinales > Pinaceae > Picea > Picea mariana. The sequence continues at coordinate 64,388 of JASDQU010027349.1, forward strand.
CCTGATTCAGAGGTCTTTGTTTTCAACCATGTTTATACCACATGAAGACTTTACACCCCAAAAGAATGTACACGCATCCACGTAGGGGAGGGATTACCCCCTTGTGGGGGTTCAGAAGTGAATCCCCCGAAAGAAAAATTGTCTTGTAAATGTATATTGTAATTTCATTGTAAATCTGGACCGTTCATTTTAAGGTCGCAGATCTGACTGTAAAAGTTATGTTACGGTTTTTTGCCCTAGAAGGAAACCCTCTTTTATGAGGGAAATGTATTGTGGCTATGCATTATTGTGAATATTGTATTCTGAGAGAGGAGACTATGAGAGAAAGAAGAGGAAGTTACAGCGGGTGTGTTGTAGGTTGTATCCCTTCATTTGTTGGATAATAATAAAGGAAGGACCTGGCAATTTCTCTGGTGGACGTAGCCCACATTGGGTGAACCGCGTATATATGTGTCTCTATTGTATTGTGTATCTTCTGTGTTTTATTTCCGCATTTGTTTTATTTTATTGCTCCGTGATCCTTTTATTCTAACAACTGGTATCAGAGCGAAAGGTAACTTGCAGGAAAAGAGGGTTTCTGGTTCGAGTTGGAGCAATGGTGGAAGAGGGAAGGTTTAGGGTCGAGAAATTTAATGGCCAAAACTACTAGTTATGGAAGATGCAGATGGAAGATTATTTATATCAAAAGGATCTATTCCTACCATTGGGCGAAATAACAAAGAAGTTGACGACTATGAAGGATGAAGAATGGGATATTCTTGACAGAAAGGCTCTAGGAATGATATGGCTAAGCCTGGCAACGTCGGTGGCTTTCAATATTTCGAAAGAAAAGACAACGAAGGATCTGATGGATGCGTTGGCTAAACTGTATGAAAAACCCTTGGCATCCAATAAGTTATTTCTAATGAAGAGATGATTTAATATGAAGATGTCAAAAGGTGGGTCTGTTGCAGATCATTTAAATGAATTTAA
>JASDQU010027349.1:70236-81227 GCA_032191745.1 Picea mariana
AGGCCCTTTGGGGTTGCCATCCGATTATGTGGCTGGTGGCCAATCCACCTTCCATCCAAAAATTCCAGGGAAGATGGGAGAGTGCTCCGCAAGGGCTGGCCTGGTACCAGCACCCCCATTCTTTGCTTAAATGTGTGAGCGTGGGGTGAGATTATTTCCTTGGATGAAAATAAAATGAACATGGTGGAAATGAAAGTACCAAGGTCATTGTAGTTTTCATAAGCTAAGAGATCCTAAAGAGTAATAAAGTTATGAAATTGAGTAAAGTTGTGTCTTATATTATTAAGAGTAGGGCACGTTAAGAGTAAATGTTATTCATCATCAACCACCTTTGCATCACAAATTTTACAAATTCACTCATCCCAAGGTGTTTTTGGGTTAGTCCAATGACTAGTTTCACTATGGAGGTCATGAGCATTTGTCCTGATTTTATCAATATTCATTTTAGTTTTTAAAACCATAGTGTTGGAAAAATAGTGTTGATTATCCAAATCAAGATTGATAAAATATCTGTAGTGTTTCAACTTCCTCTTATTGATGATTTCATTGTCGTTCTGAGTCTTATTTTTAAACATCATAGTGAAGTAGGGTTTCATATTATCAATATTATTAATTTAACCATCCTTTTTATGTTCTGGTAGCTAAACCAAGCCTTGGAATCTCTATCCCAGCCTCTTTTGAGCTTGTGGTGGCTGCTACTCAAACTAGAAGCAATAACAATGAGTTTATCCTTGCTCAACTTGAGCAATTTATGTTTATATTCTAGATTAATCATGGCTTTAGACTCCATAGAAGTACAACCAGCTTTGATCAAGAGAATGAGGTAAGGAATGTTGCATTTAATTTTAAAATTATAGGCTATAGAACACTTTGGATTTGCTAAGTTTTATTCCAAGTCTGGCAAGAGATGTTGCAGGCTCAAACTTCACATCCATATAGAATAACTGAGATAGCTAAAGTGTTGAAAAGGAATTTTTTTGTTATCCTAATTCTAGAGTTCAGCTTTCAACATTTGTTTTCAAGACCAAAATATGTTTTCCAGCCACCAATGATTCTCTTCTCAACGTTGTGATTTCAATTTAAATGGCAATTGAAATCAATGCCCAAGTACTTGTAAGATTGGACCTCTTCAAAGGTGTTATCACCATACAAAATAGGAGGATAAATCTTTTCTTAGATTCAATTATCATAATCTTAGTTTTATCAATATTAATAGTAAGTTCATAATTTTTGTATAAATGTTGGACAACATTAAGTTGCTTGTGAAGATCATCAATAGGTTTTGCAAGAAGAAGAATATCATCATCATATAAGAGAAGGATGACAACAAGTCTGACCATGTTAATACCAATACAGCCCTCATGTTCTAAACATTGATCAGTCTTATCAATAGACATACCATAAAGGTTGGAAGAAAGGAAGCACCCATGCTTAACACCAATATCACAATTAATGTCCATTAAGCACTTGCTATTGCATTTCATCTTAGCAAAAACCTTTTTGTAGAGCCCAATCACAGTGCTACGAAGCTCAGGAGGGTTACCTATTTCTTCAGATCTTCTCCATAGCTTGGCTCCATTTACAATGTTGAAGGCTTTTACTAAAGTCAACACAACAACATATGAGTTCTTTTTGTCTCTACAATCCTTGATAATAACCCCCAAGGGTAAAAAAGTGATTAGTTGTAGCATGTTGATTCTTGAAGCCATCTTGTCCTGTAGTCCTATTATTGTCCTCAATCCATTGACTAATTTTTCAAAAGCATTCAGTTGCTTCTTTTGGTAATTACACCCAGAATTGTGAGCTCAAATAGATTATTTCTGATAACAAGTTTTAAACCTCTGCCAAATCAGAGTGAAGACGACCTGCTAGTACCCCTGCACTTGTGCAGTTGATAGAAACTATGTAAACTCTAAGAGGTGGCATGAGATAGATGCCCTTAGACTACATCTAATAAGTATGTAATGTACACTGACTACTGTACACCACTCTGTCGTGGTACTGAGGTTTCACGTATGGTTTTGAAATAATTCCAAGTATGTCATCAATATGATTGAAATGCTTGTCAATTTTATGAAAGCAGGGGTTTTTCCCTAGTAGTAGATCAGACCCTGCGGACGCATTATGTGTTGTTGAGATTTCATCGCACTAAAATTTCAGAAGGCCCGTGGAATTCAACCAACGATGAAAATGCACCTGGAAGAGTTTAGGGTTTTAGAGGGGGCAAGCATGGCACCAATCAATTGCGCATAGCATAAATCCTAAAGACGGTTAAAACTTGAAAACAATTGTGTTAAGAGCGTCAAGCACGTAAGAAAGGCCTCAAAGCCACTCAATGTCAATTAAAACTAAAACAAACAGCCACCCCAAAAACACGGGGTTTGCAGGTATGAAGGYTTACGCACAGCGATTGGAAGAGAAAAGACTATATATCATACTTACCTGATGATCAGAGCGGATAAGGGATGTGATATTGGGATCTTTGTGGAGATTGGTGTACAGATCCATTGCACTTCGCTTCAGCAGTACCAACACTCTGCGTCTCCCCATCTCCACTCCACTGCKAAATTCCTTGTTTTAACCTTTTTRGTTGCTTGTATTGAGCTGAGATTTCACTCGTCACATATTATAATGAACTCTTCAATTCGGTGAGTCGTACTGTATATAGTCGCATGCAGAAATCGAATTTATTTTGAATGTGGAAATTATGTAAGTATTTTGATTCTAGTTTTAACAATGCTCCAACAGAAGTCGGCAAACTATGTTATCCCGAGTCATTGTCATTATGGCTTGCTATATTGGTGCTTACCCATAAGGTTCAAAACTCTCTTTTTTGGTTTACAAGATATATTATTAATTACTTTTTTCGCAATACATCAATGTGTGAGTTCAGGATATAATAATTACTTTGTACGCTCAATTTTCAGGTGTTTCGCTCTTCGTTTTTGAAGTCATCTTGACCAGAATGAGATCATCTTTACACTAACATAACGCACTCTACTCTTTAAAGAGATTGAATAAAACGCTCTCTACTCTTTAAAGAGATTGAATAAAACGGAATATAAATCGTACTTGTTACATGTTCACCTACAGTTTTTTTTCCTTAAAAACAAGACAGTTCAGTTTTTCTGTTCGGATGTAATTTTTAAATGAGAACTTTTGAGAATGGATATATAGATATGAGGCTGTGTTAAATACTTATTGATATTTGCTTTTTTGTTTATGAGTATGTAAGTTTTTATATTGTTGCTTGAATTTTTGGAGATAAACTGAACTTTTATTTTATTATCTTTAATAAAATTACTCAAATCATGAAAAATATAAAAATAAAAAATATGAGAAGGTAAGAAAAATGTATAGTGCCAAAAATAATATATGTGAGATGAAAAATAAGATTGCTTAATCCTTCCATATTTAAAATAAAGTTATTTATTCTTTTCATATATTGAAAAGTGTAAAGTTGTTTATTCCTTACGTATTTTGTAAAGTTGGTGTAGTTTTTTTTAATGGGTGTGGGTTTTTTTTTTTTTTTCCACAGAAAAATTATTTTTATATTCATATTGAAATATAAAAGTACACATAACAGTCTTTTACATAAAAAATGAACCCTTGGTTGCCAATGGCTATTCAAAACATTGTTGCCTATGGCTATTCTAAACATTGCTTTGGAAGAGGATATGTAACCTCCTGCTATCACTCCAGATATCTCATAGAGTCTTATGATTACAAAAAAAATTAAAAGGCTATCACTTAGCCCGATAACTCATATAACCACAAAATAAAAAAACATCTCCTACAGTGGACAAAGGCACCCTAAACTTAATATAAACTTTAAAACCTAGTAGGGCTCTCATGACCCTCTTCACATAGGTAGTATGCAATGTATCCTGGGTGCCTCGGGAGCACTTGCGTTGATAATTGATCTGCCTCTTGGTTATCTTCTCTGTAAACATGGCCAAAGGATATGTCCCTAAACAGCCTGATGAGATCTGTTATATCCTTTCCTTCCAACACACCAAGGTGACCACCTGTAGTGAACCTTTCCCCTTTAGCCAATCTATGACTATTTTGGAGTCTCCTAGGATGTTGATCTCATAAATAGATAGTCGATAGGCCAGAGTTAGTAACGCCCAAACCCCCAGAAGTTCAGCTCTAATGTTTGTTCCAACTCCACAATTTATCGTCCACTTATATGTAGCTTGTCCCCTGATCTTTATCACTCCACCCGCTCCACTATGTTCATTGTTTTGTTGTGATGCCCCATCAAACCATCCAACAATATTCTGCCCAGGAATCAATCCTTTAGGTGCTCTCAGAACTAGAATATGAATCTGCTTCTTATTGCCTTCCATAGCAGCGAACGATAAGTAAACCACCTTTTGAATTGAAGGAATACCTGATTCAAAGATGGCATAGTTCCTTTCTATCCATAAGTACCAACAGATGTAAACGGGTAGAGTTGGGACAATTTGATTATGTTCAAACCATATTTTAAAACATTCCAAAACTGTTGAACCACGCCACCCCGAAAAGTGAGGAAAACCATGTTTAATTTTATCCCATACACATGAAGTGAAGGAACAATCCACAAACAGGTGGTTAACCATCTCCACATAATTCTTGCAAAGTTGACAAATACTTGGTCCCACATATCCTGTGTTGAAGATTGTCCCATGTGATGACTTTATTTTCTTCAACCAACCAAACAAAGAGCTTGAGTTTTAGTGGGCAATCCCAATTCCACATCATTTTCCTCCAACCTACAGTCTTATCAGTCCATTGTTTAGTCATGATGGCATTGTAAACATTTTTTGCAATTAGATGGCCTGAGGAATCGCCACCAGTCCATATCAAAACATTTGGTCGACTCTGCAACTGTACACCCAACTCTATCATATCCTCCTTGTACCCCTCCCATTCAAGCGTTAAAGCACCCGACAGACCCAAATCCTCGATGTCAAACCAAGTGGAGCAAATAGTGCCATGGCGCAATGCTCGGTTGGCCTGATACAGATAGTAAACATTCTTTTGGTTAAGTGCTTGAACAATATCTTCAGTCAAGAACGCCTCTCTACCCATCCCTGGGATCAAATCTTTACCAACAATGATAGAGGTCCCGAACCCGGGCTCCAAGCAATTCAGTGAAGCAAAAGAGGAACAGATTTTTTGAGAGTTCTCCAAGTCTGTGATCCCTGTGGCATTAAACTCTCAGCCAATCTCAACCATCTAGTAACAGACCAAAAGGGTAGATACTTGTCTTTTATAACTCGTTGCCAGATGCCTCTTTTCATCAGAGTTCTCCAAAGGGTGTTGGTCGTCAAAGCCCTATAAAAACTGAAGATATTTCTTAACCCCCAGCCCCCGAACTTTTTTGGTCTCGCTATAGACTCCCAGTTGAACAAATGATAGCTTTGATTTTGTTTTCCCCCTGTCCATAGGAAAGAGAAGACTAGTTGGTGAATCCTATTGAGCACCGAAGATGGAATATGTGCCATAGACAACCAATAGACAGGTTGGCCTTCCAAGACAGTCTTAATCAGTACATAGTTTCCTCCAATTGAGAGCCAATGATTACACCATAGATTGATTCGCTTTTCAAATTTAGTAATGAGCCAATGCCAATCATCCACCTTATAACCCAAATACCTGAACCCTTCCGAGAGGGCTACAAAGTTGTACTAAAAAAGTGCTTTAAAATTCTACAGAATGTCCTCCGCTACCCCAAAGTGGAGAAAAGTCGACTTTTGGATATTTATCACAAGCCCAGATGCTCCACAAAAGACCCCTCAAATTCTATGAATCTCCTGCCATTCTTCCAGAGAAGCTTTTGACATAATGATTATATCATCCACAAAAAGCAAATGTAGAATCTTTATAAGCCTGGAAACCTTAATGCCTGTCAACTTGCCTTTGGTATGGAATTTTTTAAGGGATAGTCTTAGTCCTTCCATCATAAGAATGAAAAGTAGAGGCGATAGTGAACAACCCTATATGAGTCCTCTTCCACTCTGGAAAAAATTTGTCAACTCACCATTGATCAAAATAGAAAATGTCGTTGAAGAGACACAAGCCATGATCCAGTTAGTTGTAAACAAGCCGAAACCACCTTGGAGGAGGATTAGACGGAGGAAATCCCAATTAATACAATCTTACACCTTCTTTAAATCAAGCTTTAGGATTATGAATTGTAGCTTCTTCATCTTTATACTGTGCAGACACTCTTGGGTTGTACCTATAGCATCTAAAATTTGCCTCCCTTTAATAAAGCCCAACTGTCCCTCAGACAGAGCCTGAGATAGAATTGGTCTAATCCTTTTTGCTAAGACTTTTGAAATAATCTTGTAACGCAAGTTACATAGTGCAATCGGTCAAAAATCTCCAAAGGTTGAAGGACAACTGACTTTTGGAATAACCGCGATGAAAGTTGAGTTTAGCGCCCTATTAATTGCTCTAATAACTCTTGATTCCTCCACAGCTTCGAGCAGGTCCTTCCCAACCAGATCAAAAAAGAATAGAAAGAACTCCATTGTCCACCCATCAGGCCCTGTACTTTTGTCCTTGGCAAATCCTTTCAGAACCTCAATAACTTTTGCACTGGTACATGGACTCTCGGGTGTATCAACTTCATCCTCATAGATGATTCTTGGATAGATTCTAACCGATTCGATCTGATCTATAATGGAAGTTTGCCCAGTATCCTGAAAAAAAGGATTTGAAGAAACATTGTGTTGTTTCCTTTAAGTTCTCATGCCCTGAATGTACACAACATGAATCGTCCTTTATTTCCCATAAACACTTTTTGTTTCTTCTATAGCTAGCAAAGCGATGGAAACAATTGGTATTGTTGTCGCCACTTTTGATCCAAATTGCTCTGCTTTTTTGGCCCCAACGCTCCTCTTCAGCAAGTAGTAGTTTCTTACGTTCCACTTCTAACGGTTTTAAACATAGATCTGTCTCTTGACAATCCACAACCTGTGCCTTCTGTAAATAAAGTGTAGCAAGGGCTTCTTCTAGGGTTTCCAGAGCTACATGTTCCTGTATTCTTTTTTCCTTTGACTGTATCTTTACTCGGGATTTAAGAAATTTCAATTTTCTTACTACACAACTCTGTGCCCCCTCCTCCCCGTTGGCCTGTAGTGATTCCCATGCCTCTTTAACCACAGTAACAAACCTATCATCCTGTAGCAAGTCTGGATAGTTTTGAAAGGATGTGCTATCGTCGGGAAACTAGAGCCCAGTTGTAGCAAAACAGGGGCATGGTCGGAAATATAGGGATATTCCACCCATGTCCTGAAATGATCAAATGACAAAAGTAGATCCTCTGACATTATAATCTTGTCGAGACTTTTTAAAATTTCATCCACTCCACATCTTCCATTTCTCCAGGTCGGAGCCATCTCAACTTGCAATATGTCAATCAGTTGATTTCTAAGGAAAATTTCTTTGAAGAATGTCGCCAATGGATCTAATAAGGCAGTCGCCCCCCAGACTTCAGCAGCACTAGATGTGAAGTTCAAATCCCCTGCGATAATCAAATCACCCTTTGCCAATAGTCCCTTACTTTCCACCTTTTCCCAAAACCGCTTTCGCTCAGTGCATGGACCATATACATTTAAGAAGTTGATCCTTCTTTTGTCGGATACAAAAAAACATGTCAATAAGATACCGCCACAGCTTTAAAAAGGCGTTAAGATAAATACCTTTGGGTCCCATGCCACCAGAAGTACACCAGACTTCCCTAAAGCATTAACAACACAAACCATCCAATTTGGTTTAAAAATGTTCACAAACAATCTAGCCTTTTCCTCGAAAACCAAAGTCTCTTGTAGAAAGAGGATGTCTGGAGATGTTTTGGAGAGTAATCTTCTCATGGAGGCCACTTTTAGGGGTCCTCCTACCCCTCTAATATTTAGGGAGAGGAGGATCATGATTTTTCCCGTGCAAGGGCTTTCATGCCTCTAAGCGCCCCCTGATCTAAGTGAGAGTCTAGTTGTTGTGCCGAAAATGAAAGGTTGGTACCCAACTTCTTACAGGCACCCTTGGCTTTTATCGGAGAGACCTCCAAACCAAGGCCTCATGACCATGCTAAATCCTGCTCGGTAGGCTCCCCAGAACTGGTGGATCCCCCTAGAGTTCCACTATACTCTGAATCTTTAAAAACTTTTTTACCTAGATACGTTGGGAGAGGAATCGGCCCAATAACCTCCCTAATGGGTGGAACCAATGAGGTTATCAAACTATCCAAGACAGGGTCACTGCCTTTGACACCTTTAGTCCTCAAGTCTGTACAACGTGCTTCAACGAAAGTTTTGGGTGATAGTCTCGCCAACAGAGGCTCATGGGTGGACACACACATGAGTATGGGATCAACACTATCCACTACCAGATATGGTTTCGATGAAAAAGGTTCAGAGGCCCTCCCCGTGACAAAACCCGATTGTGGAAACCTTTTCGACGTGAAAGTGTTATCCAAGTGGTCCCTCTCCCAAGCAGACACAGAAGAATAAAGAGATGGGCACAATGACTTGAGCTTACCAACAAAGGTGGCGGTTGATTTCCCTGGTGTATCCTCGTCGCTCAAAGCAGCTTGCCCCCCCAACTCCTGTGAATCCTCAACGTCCATGTAGAGATCCTTAGACTGACCCTCGAGGGACTCCTCTGGGTCAGGAGACCACTGAGCTGAAAGGAAATCTTTGTGCAAGTGGTCATTCCGTCTATAGAGGGAGCACCGAAATGGCATCCCTAAGTAGTCCAGACGCTGCACTAATAGGTGTCCCCGCCATTTGATTTCTAGCGATTCAAGCAAACCCACGTGAATGTCCACCTTGACTAATACTTTCGCCATGCGTTTATCATTTGACAGCAGGGCACCATCGTCGACTTTAATAAAACGTCCTAGAACATTACCAATCACCTCTAGTGCCTTGGTATTCCATAACTATAGCGGAAGACCCGGGAGAAGAATCCATAAATGTTGAAAACTGAAGTATTATGTGCTCGGATCGAAATGTATGTGCCAACGCTTGAGCATTAAGCTCCCTCCATCAAAGTCCTAGAACTTAACTAAAATGAACTCTGTATCCTCAGGTTTTTTGAAAACGAACCCTAGCCAGCCTCTCAGTAAAGTCAACACCTTCGAAGAGTACCCTAAGATTGGTTCCTAGGTAGTCGCCATCCAAACATCTAACGATCTTTTGCAGCGAGACCTGTAGGCATATCTCCCCACTAGTGCACAGAGAGATAGAGAGCATGAGTCCTCTAAACCCACGTCCACCTCCATCACCATCCTCCTCTTAGTTTTCTTTGGCTTCCATGCTCTCGCAACTCATTTCGTAAACCCACTCTGTGAAATATTTCGACCTCCCAGAGTAGCCTCAGGCCGAGTGCTAGGTTGCTTCGAGAACTCAGGAAACTTACAGCCCTCTACACAAGAGTTTAAACCCGACCCACTATTCTTCTGAGCGAAGCCTGCACCCTCCTTACTACCCAAACCTTTAGGATAGTGGCCCTGTGAGTGATATGTCACACTACAAAGTTGAGAAGAGCACTTCTTACCAGCTAAAGGAGGGGTCGTCGTTTCTGAGGAGATAATCGGAGGCGCGTTTAAGCTAACATTTAAGTGGCACCTACCAGCATTAAACCGACACATCTTGTCAACCGAAGAGAAAATGCCTTCCTTCTCCCAAAGTTACTCGTCAGTCACACCCATGAGTGTGTTGACCTCACTGTCCATGCCAAGTCCACCACCAGCTCCCGACAGCCAGCCACCTCAGGTCTGATGTCAAATCACGGCGGTAAAGACAATTAACTGTGTTTAATGCCCGTAAATGATAGGGGAGGACGGTTAAGGGGGATAATCAAAGACCCCCGTCAAATTGAAGTTTCTCACCCTGCTAAGTCTGGTTCCTACTGTACCGAGAACAGAGAAGCTTCTAACAAGTTAGCATCTCAATGCAACGTATTATCCAACAGTATGTTTTAAAAAAAGGTGGATCCAACAAAAACCATATCCACCGTCCACCATAATTGGGGACTTTTTCACCTATAACACTGCCATTAAACCTGCTTCAAAACCTAGACATTGCCTTAATGGGTGTAGTTGTTGATATGAAACATATTATTGTATATAAATAATAAATAATAATCATTACTTTGTAAAATTACAAATATTATAAATTTTAGTTTATGTGTTTATCTTAATACAATATCAAGATTAAATTTCTTAAATTATTTAACATATTCAAAAATGTTGCTTCCATTTTTATTTTATTCAAAATACTTAAAATATGTAATAAATTTTTTATTAAAATATATAATAAGAATTTATCATTTAACATTGCAATCCTAAGTTACGTACTCCTTGTCTATTTTGTAAAGTTGTTTATTCCTTGCATATTTTGTAAAGTAGGTGTAAGTCTCGATGTAATTGTGATGATAAGAATATTGTTGTATATACATGATAATAAAATTTTGTAAAATCACAAATTTTAGTTTATGTATTCATCTTAATATAATATAGAGTTAAATTTCTTAAATTATTTAACTTATTCAAAAATATTACTTTCATTTTTCTTTTATTTAAAATATTTAAAACATGTAATAAAAAAAATATTAAAATATATAATAAAAATTTATCATTAACATTGCAATTCTTGTTGAAAATGCAAGTTGTGTCGGCCCTATACTCACTGGTATAGTCATCAATCTTCTTCTTTATGTCGATGATATCGTTCTTATGGCAAGGAGTCCCCATGATCTTGAAAACCAATTAAGAATCCTCAAGGATTTTTGCTCCAATATGGGTATGACTGTTAATACTAATAAGACTAAGGTCGTGATTATTAAATCCAATAAGATCCCTTATGATACCTTTGTATATGACAACAACAACTTGGAGGAAGTGAATTCATACAAATATCTTGGAATTGATATTCACCACAAGCTTAATTGGAATTATAGCATTGAGAAAAGGATTATTGGGGGATGGAAAG
>JASDQU010027350.1:0-27439 GCA_032191745.1 Picea mariana
AGATGATAAGTTAGAATTTAGCTTCAATACAAAATCAATGAATACTATCTTGAGTTGGCTTGCTGAATCTGAATTTGTAAAAGTAATGAAGCTTGATTCTGCCAAAGAGATGTGGGATAAACTCATTAGCATTTATGAAGGAAATGAGAAAGTAAAAGATGCAAAACTTCAGACATATAGATTGAAATTTGAACAACTAAATATGAATGAGGGTGAAACATTTAATAAATATTTCTTAAGAGTTGAGGAGCTTTTGAATGCCATGAAGGGTCTTGGTGAGAATATTGAAGATGCATTTTTAGTTCAGAAAATTTTAAGATCTCTACCAAATAGATTTAATCCAAAAAATTTTGCAATAGAAGAACTGAATGATCTTAAGACTTTGTCTATTGATCAACTTCTAGGAACTCTAAATTATTTTGAAATGAGGATTATTAAAGATAAAACCACCTCTAGAGAAGCATAATTTAAAGCAAATAAGAATGAGGATTCTGAGCTTGATGAAATTGAAGAATAATTTGTGAGAAGACTAAAGAAAGGATCAGGCAAGTACCAAGGCAAGTTTCCCTTAAAAAATTTTAACTGTGAAAAGGTAGGTCACTTTGCATATAAGTGTCCACACAAGAAGAAGGACTAGAACTCTAAAGGTGAAGAGAATTACAAATCCAAGAGATTTGGTAAAAATAAAAGTTTATGTGTAAACAATGATGACTCTTCAGGAGACACAGATAGTGATTCTTCTTGTGAAGATAAGGTTAATGACTTTATGCTTATGGCCAAAGAGGATTATGATAATAAAAGAACAAGAAGTGATGCTAATGATGAAGAAGTTGTGGTTGACATGGAAGGTGAATTAATCAGTTCTTTGGAAGAAATAGACAGACTCAGACTTAAGAAGAGAAAACAAAAACAATTGTTGATGCAGTTTGAAAAGAATGGTAAAGAACCAAGTGAAGATTTTGTTTTGTTAAAATTAGGATTATAAGAAGAAAAGAAAATAGAATATATTCTAAAACAACAATTAACAGCGAAGAAGGTGAGATGTGAAGCTCTGGAAGCTGAAGTAGTGGCTGCCAGAAAAGATCTAGAAAAATTCCAGGCCTTATACCATCAGAATCTTCCAAGCATTAAAGCCTCAAAAGAACAAAACAATATTCTTAGAAAACAAATATATCCTTTGTTGAAGACTATTTTAGGCTATGTAAGTGGTTCAAGCAACAAACAGATAGAAATCAAAGAGCCAGTAAAGATGATCAAGTTCCAATTCAGTAGACAATCAGACCATGTGAGTACTTTGCCGCCAAAAGCTAATAAAGACAAGATGATCCCTGATAAAAAACAAATATATTAGAAGGTGGAGAAAAAAATTCCAAGAAGAAGGCCATCCTTTAGGTATCGAAATTTATTCCATTGTTATTGTTTTTACTGCTCTAATTTTGGTCATAAGATTGCAAATTGTCAAATTAAGTTTAAAGACATGCAACTGAGGAGGTCAAGAAATAAACAATCTTTGCAACATAGAACTAAACATCCAATAAGTAGACAAAGTTGCACGAATCACATTGACCTATTGAACAATGAGATCGAATTCTATAAGTGTCATAACTTTGGGCACAAACCTGCAAACTACCATCTAAAGAATTACAAAGTAGATCCAAGGATAAAACCCTTAGCTACAAATGTCAACACATGGAAAAAGAAAGATAGTGAAAAATGTGGTCTAGTACTTTCATCTCAAAGACAAAATAACCCCTGGTATATTGATAGTGGATGTTCCAAACATATGACTGGGGACAAAAGCAAGCTTATGTCTCTAAGTGAAAGCAAATCAGGAAATGTAACCTTTGGAAATTATGCACCAGGAAAAATCAAAGGTAAAGGAATGGTAAGTCTAAGTAATGGCAAAGGGAAAGTTCAGGATGTGTTGTTTGTAGATGGTGATCTGAAACATAATTTTCTTAGTGTCAGTCAAGTTTGTGACAGAGGATGTAAAGTTGTCTTCACTTCTAAAGATTGTAAAATACAATCTGTGAATTCAGGACAGTTGATTGCAAAAGGCGTAAGAACAGAAAACAATGTCTATGTTTTGAAAGAAGAAAAAGAAGAATGTCACTTAAGCAAGTATGATGAAAGTTGGTTATGGCATAGGAGACTTGGACACCTAAACTTTGATCATATAATCAAACTTAGAAACAGTGGGGCAGTAAAAGATCTTCCAAAAATATCAAATCCATATGATTCTGTATTCAAACCTTGCCAAATAGGAAAGCTTACTTGGACACAGTTTAAATCTAAGAACTTTGCATCAATAGAAAAACCTCTTTAGTTAGTACATATGGATTTATGTGGACCATCAAGGAAGGAAGGTATAGGAAAATAAAATTATTTCAGGTTGATTATTGATGATTATTCTAGACTTACATGGGTTACCTTTATGAAAGAAAAATCTGAAGCATTTGAAAAATTCAAAGTGTTTAAGGCTCTGAATAAGAATCAAACAGGAAAAATATTGAAGTCAGTAAGGTCTAATAGAGGAGGAGAGTTTAGTTCAGGAGACTTCAAAGCGTTTTGTGATAAACATGGGATCAAAAGAAAGTATACTATTCCAAGGACTCCACGGCAAAATGGAGCAGTTGAGAGGCAGAATAGATCAGTTCAGCAGATGGCAAGATCAATGATGAATGAAAAGAATATTGCTTAGACACATTGGGTAGAAGAAATTAATACAACTATACATATTCTTAACAAAACTCAACTCAGGCAATAAAGTGACAAGACTCCTTGTGAACTATGGTTTGGAAGACCTTCTTCAATCAAGCATTTTAAAGTCTTTGGGAGTAAGTGCTAGATTAAGAAGAATGATGAAAATATTGGCAAATATGATGACAGGGCGGATGAAGGTATCTTCCTAGGGTATGCTACAAACATTAAAGGATACAGATGCTATAACAAGAGGTTGCATCAATTGATTGATTGTATTGACATAAAATTTGATGAAGAAATCTCGATACGAGATGTAAGCAGTGTTGAATCAACAACAAAGGATATAGTTGAAGTTGAATATGAATGTGTCCAAGAATAAAAAATATAAGACTCTGAGTCAGATGAAGATACAAATACTCAGGAAGACTCAAATCAGCAGACATCATCAAATACTCCCTCCAGAATTACTCAAAAGAGTCATCCTGCAAGTCAGATAATTGGTAAAAAATACAAAGGTCTATGAACCATGAGAAGGATAATAAAAGACATCGAGCAATCACATATATCCTTCATATCCATGGTGGAACCCAAGAACTTTAATGAAGCCAGTAAATATGTAAATTTTTTAAAATCAATGAATGAGGAACTAGATCAGATTGAGAAGAACAATACTTGGGAGCTTATTCCTAGACCTGAAGATAAGAATGTAATTGGATCCAAATGGGTGTTTAAGAACAAAATGAATGAACAAGGAAAAATTGTTAGGAATAAAGCCAGATTAGTCTATAAGGGGCATGCACAAGTTGAAGGATGGGTTTTTGATGAAACCTTTGCACCAGTGGCAAGATTGGAAGCAATCAGAATATTTCTTGCCTATGCATGTCATAAGAACTTTAAAGTATATCAGATGGATGTTAAATCAACATTTCTTAATGGAGATCTAGAAGAAGAAGTATATGTGGAGCAACCTGAAGGATTTTCACTAACAGATAATCCTGACTATGTCTGTAAGTTGAAAAAGGAATTATATGGACTGAAACAAGCACCATGAGCCTGGTATTATAGACTGGACAAATTTAACCAATGGAATTGGTAAAATTAGCATTTCTTAATGGAGATATAGAAGAAGATGTATATGTGGAGCAACCTGAAGGATTTTCACTGACAGATAATCTTGACTATGTCTGTAAGTTGTAAAATGAATTATATGGACTGAAATAGGCACCACAAGCCTGGTATTATAGTCTATATCTCCACGAGAAAGACAAAGGTGTACAAACCAGGAGAAGAATAATCAAAGACATCGAGCAATCACATATAGCCTTCATATCCATGGTGGAACCCAAGAACTTTAATGAAACCAGTGAAGATGTAAACTGGTTAAAATTAATGAATGAGAAACTTGATCAGATTGAGAAGAACAATACTTGGGAGCTTGTTCCTAGACCTACAGATAAGATTGTAATTGGCTCCAAATGGGTGTTTAAGAATAAAATGAATGAACAAGGACAAATTGTTAAGAATAAATCCATATTGGTCTGTAAGGGGTATGCACAAGTTGAAGGACAATATTTTGATGAAACCTTTGTGCCAGTGGAAAGATTGGAAGCCATCAGAATATTTCTTTCCTATGCATGTCATAATAACTTTAAAGTATATCAGATGGATGTTAAGTTAGCATTTCTTGATGGATATCTAGAAGAAGATGTATATGTGAAGCAACCTGAAGGATTTTCACTGACTGATAATCCTGATTGTGTCTGTAAGTTGGAAAATGAATTATATGGACTGAAACAGGCACCACGAGCCTGGTATTATAGAATGGACAAATTTCTATAGGACAAAGGGTTCAAGAAAGGTATTGTTGATAGTAATCTATACATTAAGTGTGAAGGCGATGATTTATTAGTTGTTTTGGTTTATGTAGATGACATTATTTTTGGATGCACTAATGACCCTTCAGTTCAGTGGTTTTCTAATTCAATGAAGACTGAGTTTGAGATGTCCATGATAGGAGAACTATCATATTTTCTTGGTTTATGAATCAATGAGAGTTTTGCATGGATATTTATCTCTCAAGAAAAGTATTTGAAAGAGATGTTAAAGAGGTTTCAGATGGAAGATTCTACACCTGTGAGCACACCTGTGGTGGTTGGTTTCAAGCTCAGTAAAGATGATATTACACCTGATGCTAATCAAAGAACATATCAATCAATGATAGGCATTCTTCTTTACATCACAACATCTCGTTATGATATAATTCAAGTTGTTGTAATGGTAGGTCATTATCAGTCTTCTCCTAAAGAAAGTCATTTAGTAGCTTTCAAGAGGATATTCAAATATTTGAAGGGTACAATGACTTATGGTCTTTGGTATCCTAGAAATCTGAATTTTCAATTAACTGTATATTCAGATGTTGATTGGGAAAATGGTTTGGATGAGAGAAACAGCACCAGTGCAGGTGCATTCTTCTTAGGTGACTCGTTAGTAGCATGGCTTAGTAAGAATCAGGGATCTATTTCATTATCAACTACAGAGGCGGAATACATTGTTGGTGCTACTTGTTGCACTCAGATCTTATGGATGATACAAAGTCTTGCAGATTTGAAGGTAACTTATATTGATCCCATTCCACTTCACTATGATAACACCAGTTCCATTAGTGTCTCGAAGAATCCTGTTATTCATTCAAAGACTAAGCATATACCAACAAAGTATCATTTTCTCAAAGAGCAAGTTACTAATAGAATTGTTCAGCTGAATTATATTCCTTCTATAGAATAGATAACTGATATATTCACTAAACCACTTGAAAAATCTCAGTTTGAGTATCTACGCTAGAATTTAGGTGTGACACTGTTATCAAGTTAAAACAGTCTATCTGATCAGGGGGAGAGTGCCCATTGTATCTCTGTTCAGGGGGAGAACATAGCCACACTCAATTTTTCTTTGAAATTGATGTCAAAGGGGGAGAAAAGGTGTGGTATAGATGCTACAGTTGGAGGTCTAAGTAGAATAGTGCAGCCTTTCAGGGTTTCCATCAATGCCAAAGGGGGAGATTGTTGGTATGTTTTATAGGAAGAGTGTGCTTGTCATTTATGGAAAGAACAACAATGACGATGAAAAATAGGAAAATCATAAGCTCAAAATGAGAAGCAAATAGTATGCAGAGATCAAATCTCAGAAGGGAAAGCATAGTACAAAAACATGATCAGAATCAACATCTCCATAGGACAAACCGGGACCATTGAGAATTTGAATACCCGAATACCTGAGAATCATTGGAATTAATCCAAGGCAAAGATGCATCATAGAAAAATAGAGCCTTTGATATAAGATCTTGATCAAATGAAAATCAATCATTTAGGGTCTAAATATGTGAGGAGGTTACGCTCTGGAAAAATCTCACTTCAATATTTTTTAGTTTGAGATTTGAAATACCCGAAGCTCGGAGAGACGGAGAGATGAAACAAATTCTCAACCACCAGATCATCTGAATTAAATCTCATTTGTCATATGATCCAAAGAATATCTCAAGCATTAGATCATCCGAAGTGAATCTGGGCCATCTAATCCAAAGTGTCAGTTTGAGTTTTGAAATTCCCCAAGCCTGGAGACCTAGAGAGCTGAAATAAATCCTCGACCGTCGGATCATCCGAAGTAAATTTCAACCGTTAGATCATTCTAAAGTGGAAGGACATGATAAGTTAGAAGAAGTGCGTGCTAATCTCATCTTCCGAGAGTCGGGCACTCGGATCTATGGTCGATAGGGAATATCGGACCCTCCCAACCTTTTTTCCTTTAACCGTGGGGGGGGATCCGAGTTGGTGGTATTTTCCATGTGGAACCCTCATACGTGTCACCTTCCTGTCAACTTAGATCCCCCTCACTCATTACCGCTTACCGCCTAACCCCCCCTCCGAGTAAACCACCAAACCACTTATACATACCACCTCCACGCTCCGACGTCACACTCCACTACCCGCTACACATCACACTCCACTACTGCACTCTGCCTCCACAATCCACTACACTGCCTACTTGTCTCACCCACGTCAATAGACCACCTCAACAAGGACATGTGTTAGACCACGTCAACAAGGACATGTGGCAGACCACCTCAGCAAGGAAATGTGGTAGAAATCCACATACTTCAAGGGGAATTAAAGTTTGAGACTTGAGATTTCAAAAGTCCAGATACCCAAAGGAGATCTCGACCATTGATCAAGAAAGGAGCCGCAGAAACATTGATCAGGTTGAAATGCCAAATTTTTGAAGTAGATGAAGATTTATCGATTGATAAGGATAGGTGTCTGCATATCATCGACTCCGAAAGACCGGCGTACAGAAGAAAGAAAGGTTTGAGATTTGAAACTCCCAAAGTCTAGATCACGAAGTAAATAACAGTCATTGATTTAGGAAGGCTAGATCTGATTTGTAGACTTGAGAGGATAGATCTGAACCGTTCATTCAAAATCACCATCAAGATCATGAGATCGACAGTCTCGTCACATTGCAAGGTCAGAACATGCCCGGGTCTTAATTTTTCATGAGCGGGCCACAATCAGAACCATGGTATCGCCAAAGGCATACATGAAGCTCTATAGTGAATTGCAGGGCAAAAAGCGGATTGTCCTCAAACCACCTTTGGTCATGCATGAAATCATGTGGTCACATGAGAGCATCACCCAAGGTCACATTAGCCGAATATTGAGGAAGGAGCTAGAAATTCTAGGCTCCACATCGAAGGTTACGCATTGATAAGTCAAAAATCATCTATGTGTATAATCCAACGGCGGTGATCAAACTAAATCTGATCAAAGGGTTGTTGTTTCATCTCATGATTTTTTGATCAATTACAATTCAGTTACACTAACTGAATCATTGTTTCTGAGTGGTTGAATCATTGTTCCTGAGTGGTTGAATCATTGTTCCTGAGTGTTGGAATCATGATTCCTGAGTGTTTTTGTGAGATTCCCGACTTGAGCATTGGAGATGTGGAGTGTAACAGATGATGAGAGTAGGAATAAAATAAAAATTCCATGATGGAGTGAAGTTGTTGTTTCTCTGTAAAAATTAGTCGAATTAGTCGAACTGTAAGCAATGAATTTTTACAGCATGAATTGAGGGAGAAAATGCAGAGATGAAGAACATAAGATGGACAGAGAAGAAATGGTGAAAACAACAGACTATACGAGAACTTAAAATCAAGAAGATGTGAGCAAGAAGACACTGATGTAGGTAGAGCAGAGAAGTGTAGAAGAACAATGATGAGATTGGTAAGCCATTGATAAATATTGTATCACTGTAATAAATTTCAGCAAGAAAATATTTATATCTCAGGTTGGTAGGCTGGTGCTAGGGAGCACTGTTGTCCTCAAAGTTTCAAGTGGGTGCTTGAACACAAGGAGTTGTAGCTTCCATCCGGTTGTAGCCAGAAAAACTAGGGTGGTAGGGTGGTGCAAGGGAGAACCATTGTTCTTTATTATATAGGTTGGTGCTTGTGTGACTAGAAGTTGGTGCTTCCATCCAGTTGGTGTTGGAACACTTAGGGAGTTCGTGCTTCCTTCTAGTGGGTGCTAGAGAAACTAGAGGGTTGGTTCTCTCTATAAGTTGCAGCTTGTTAAAGAAGAGGTTGTAGCCTCAATTTGAGTTGGTGCTCAAAGATTGATGATGTACAAAACTTAAAAGACTGCCTATCATTCTAAGAAGAAGAGGTTTTCTCCCTTTAGGGGTTTCCTCAGGAATATTTGTCTCTGTGTATATCATATGTGTGATTAATGTTAATTATTCCTACTGTTCACGACTTTCATAATCTTGATGATCACTTGGAGAACATTAATAATATTTCAATAGGCATACAATTGTTTAAGCACAGTAACAAATAATTCACCCCCCCACCCCTCAGTTGTCTTAGTATTTCCAAAAAAATTGCATTTCTTCGTTGCATAGACAACAAGTATTTATAGAGTTTATACAGATCTTGAGAGGTCGACCACTAGAAGGGTCGACACTCTCTAAAAAATGAAATTCATTAAATTTCATTAACAAAACACATCTCCTCCAATATCCTCCTATGCTCAAAATCACGGCTACTGCAACTAATCAAGTCTGAATGTGATGAGTCCCATAGCTGGAGGGTGTGAATGGGAACAAAACCCATGTTTTTGATTCACCCATAGAAGCCCCTCGATATGATAACTGCCAACTCCACTGCACTTCGAGTGTCGAATGGAGTGTCGAATGAAGGTCTGGACGAAGGACTAGATGGAAGGTCGGATCATGTTTTTGGATTGTTGCAAGCAAACAAGAAATTTTAGGACATTGTAATCATTCAATTGAAGATGAATTAACATAAAATCATTACAAAACGATGATTAGACATACCTCATGTTGTTCCATGGCGAATTGATGCACAAAACTTGATAATACCTTTAAAAAGGCATAAGTAAAAGCATAGAGTGTATAACTTTCATATGCAAAAGAGGTTTGGTCATCGAAAAAAAATTCAAAACACGAAATCAACATTTGTCCCACGCCTAATAGTTTGCAGATCCCTTTGCAACAAAAATGGGTCACCCGACATAGCTATACTTGTGAAGGAGGGGGTAGATTAGCTTCAGAATCTTCTCGCTCATTCTCTGGGGACTTTGGCTTAGGCCTTTTGTGATGTTTCAACTACATCCTAAGAGTGTTATTGGTGGTAGTCATCTGATCGACCAATCGTTGAAGAGAGTTTACTTTTGTTTACAGTACAACATTGTCATGGTGCAAATGTCTATCCATAGTTTCTCATTCTACCAGATGTTGAAGCAGTTGAGCATTCTCTTTTTTTAATTACTCAATAGTTGGGGTTTTATTAGATGGCTCAAGAGAGGAAGGCTTAGGCTCCTTGATATATGTAGAAGGTATATCAATTTTAGAAGAAGGTGTAGGAATCTGGGAAGAGGGAGTAACCGTGCTTTTGTGAGGAAGAATTGGTGTAATAGGTTCATATTTGATCTCTTTATTGGGATTAGACTCCTCTAAAGAAACTTATTTAAGTTTTTTATGGGGGCTCTCATGGTTGGAAGACAATTGAATAGTATCTAAAGTACTTGGACGTTTTATATTAGACTTGCCACTCATCCTTCGTGTGCTTCTTAGAAAGGATTTCCCTTTGAATTGATTAGCTCCTCTCCTCTTTGTAGGAACCGAAGGAAATTCTTGATGAAATGAATCTTATAGCTTCTTAGGTTTAGAATCGACATTTTTTGAAGGTAATTGGGAATTATCATTAGGCTTCTTAATTTTCTTACCAAATGAGGCTACAGGGGAATCAATAGTTTTCTTGGCTTTCTTATCAAATAGGGAGATAGTTTGAACTGGAGGGTTTGTATTTTTGGGGGACTGAGGATTAGGTGGGGTAACAGTCTGTGAATCAATCGATTTCTTTCTTTTCTTAACTGTGAGATGGGGATTCAAAAAATGGTAGAGGAAATCTTCCCATGTTTTACTCTATTTTTTCAATTCTAATATAACAAGCAATTTAATGAGGCCATGGTGAAATAAACTGTGGTGAGGGTTGGAAAAATTTTTACGAACTTTGGAAGACATCTTCTCGAGGATTTTCAGAAAATGGAAGGGGAAATTTAGTGGTTTGCTAAATTGAAAATGGGCCAAAAGGCGAAAATGACAAACTTCAAAAACATAGTACCTACCTTCACAGGTAATGAGCCTGGTAGTTACAATCAGAGGGTTGATTAATTTGTCTTTGATCCACTCTTTCAAATACCCTTTGGATCTAGATACATTTTGGTATGTGGGCTTGAACACCTTGTTATAACTTGGACATGGCAGCTGATGGTGTTTGAACCACTGATCGCCAACCCATGGCAATATAATAACCAAAGAAATGGATTCTTTGGAGACCAAAAATACCAGAGATCCTACATGAGCAAGTCTCCCATATAACCTAAGAGAGAATTGGAGAGAGACTCCATCATCATCCCCCTGTAGACTAGAAAGGAATGGTCTTCAACCCGTGTGGAGGAAGACTTCTCGACACGCTGCGAATTCTGGTATGGCCAGTAGCTCAGTGTAGGAGGATGGATCATGACGATTGGGCATGGTCACATAGAAAGGGATGAGTAGGAGGTCAAAATCAGGCAGAGGGCGAGTGTGATATAGCAAGCAGAGGATGAGATAAATAGGCAGGGTATGAGCAACCAACTTGTTTCTTAATGCAATTGTGATGGAAACAACTGAATCATGGGAGAATTCATCATACATGAATGCCATGTGTGATCATAATTGTGCCGAGTTTGAATTTGAATGGTTTGTACTTTGGAGGTAAAACAAAATCATGTAAGAAATTAGATCAATGTCCAAGTCTAGAAACTTGAACATTTGATCATAAACTGCATTTATAATTTTAATTTGATCACAAAATGAAATTTGAAAAATATGTCATTTAATTCATCTAATTCATCACATTTGAGTGATCATACATGAACATGATCATGATCATTTAAAGTGTATAGAATACCTCATCCGATCCTCCATATGGAACTCCATCCAGTCTTCCATATGACACTCGATACGGTCCTCTAGATGACACTCCATCCAGTACCCTGTGTAAGTGAAAACTATCTAATAGTAAATAGACATTTACCCATAGCACTCAGATTGGACGATTTCTAGTAGGCACGGTGAATAGGAATATGGATAGGATTACCATGAATAAGATTATAACATATATTTTTTATTTCCTTTGTCATCGATCTGTAGCAATACAAACGATTGTTCCTCGTTTCATAGGCTTGTAATACAGATGGCAGTGCTTAGCATTTGTTATCGATCTGTAATTGTTACAAGGAACAATTAAGTGTAAGAATTCTTTCATTACATCAACATAAATAAAAATTCAAAGAAGTCTTATAACACTCAAATTTATGTCATCAGTATAAAACTTATCATACCAATACAAACGACTGTTGATATAATAGCCTAAGATATTGTAAAAAAACAATATGACAGAATTTTCACAGAGATCCTACTTCCACTTCTCATGGCTTGTAATACAAATGGTAGTGTTTAGAATTTGTTAGCTCAGAAAACCCCTCCCCCACTCATAAGTATTGTGACACTTCACAATTAAAGATATAGGAAACTAGTCATTTCTGCCAATAGCCTAAGATTTACAATTTCCAATTTTAGAGATAAATTTCACACATTAGTCTGACAAGACGATTAAAATATGGACCTACCTGTAGGACAAAACCTCCTACATATAGCTGAGTAGAGGTAGGCGAGAGAGCCTTAGGATTGTATTAAAGATAGTTCCCAATGGAGGATTGATGGAGTTCATTTACCTTTTCTTAACCATGCATACTTATTTTCATCTTTGGTAGTGTCGTACATTAGGACAAGTTTTAAGATTAGGAATTTTATTTATTGTTTGTCAAATAATCACCCTCTCTAGGTAGAATGCCCCGCTGCCAGCAAGCCTATTCAGTACTCCAACGAGTTTACCTAGTCATACCATAGGCCAGTACCCGCTGCCAGTAGACCTGTTCAGTATCTTGATGGGTTAGCCTCTTACACCCTTTTGCAACAAAGACTGGTCCACCATCTTTTAAGATTTGTGTATGAATATTTATTTTTTCAAGGAGATGGGGAGGCAGTTCTGACAATTTTTTTATTCTGGACTGGGATGGTATTTAATTTAGAGGATGACTCTTGTTTATGTATTCCTTATAGATTGTCTTGATGTAAGGGATACTTAAGTGGGCATAGCCAATATGAATATATGATATAGTCAAGAATTTTTAATGTGTAGTGGATGGTACCATTGGAAAATAACATAAAGGTATCTTCAGTCCCTACTCACATTCTTCTTCTTTTTTTAAAGTTATATTGATGTTTCCATGGTTAACTGCTAATTAGACATTCTTGCTACTCTTTCATAAATATACTTTACTCACCTACTCAGGGTTAATGGGGAAATTGTACTAGTAACCTCTAGGTTTGATAAGACAAAGTGTCACTTCCTTATATCATCTAGTGGTGGAGGTTATGAGCAACTTCCATGAAAGATGCCTTGAGAGAAAGGAAGATATAAATCTTGTAAAAATGACTAATTAAAAGCAGGCAATTTTCTAATGATAATAAAAATTCCTTATCCATTTGGTGATTTAAGAAGACAACAGAGTTTAAATATAGAAACATATTCTTTCAAAGTAAAATACTTCCCTTTTTGTCTCCTTGGAGTTTTCCACTTGTTGTTAGATGAACACCTGTAGAAATCTCTAAAATTGTTTATCAGAAAAAAACACACTCTAAAATATTTACATATGTACAATCAAAAATCAAAAAGTTTCATGAACAAGGGGAGGGAGAAGAGACTTCCCCATCCACCAAGTCTAATGCATTATCGACTGACATGACCTGTGTAAAATATTCTTTAGAAATGGGTCTATGGTAAATTTTAAGTCGGTGTCCATTCAGTATGAAAGAGAATTGTCCATCATCAATTGTTTTTATCTTAACAACCCCATTATCATACACGGTAACTACCTCATAAGGAACCAACCATTAAGTGTTAAGTTTTCCTTTAAAAATTTTGAATCGGGAATCAAATAAGAAATCCCAATCGCCAGGTTTAAATTGTTTCTTTTTAATAAATTTATCATGCCACTTGCTCCTTTGGTTTTGAACTAAAATTTTCCTTTGGATATCATATTGTCTAATCTCATCCAATTCGTTCAACTATAGGGCTCTTTGTTTTTGTGCCTCCTCTAAGTCTAATCCCAATTGTGAAGCAATATGAAATGTCCTTACTTGGACATCAATTGGTAAAAGTACTTGTTTTCCATAAACTAGTTCATATGGGGTATGTCCAATGGTGTTTCTCCAGGTGGTACGATATGCCCACAAAGCCTCTGGAAGTCTATCAGCCTAATATCTATGATGTAATTGGACAACTTTGGTTAAGTTAGTTTCCAATACTTTGTTTGTTGACTCTAATTGGCCATTAGCTTGTGGGTGGCAGGGAGAAGACTTATGATGCTTTATCCCATATTTTTTCATTAATTCCTTCATCGACTTAGAAGTAAATTGTGTACCCTGGTCTGTGACAATATCATGAGGAACACCAAAGAGGGTAAAAATATCTTCATAAATGAACTCAACATCAGATTTTTCAATAGCCCTAAACAAGGCTTTTGCCTCTACCCACTTGGTGACATAATCTGTGCAAACCAGAATAAAGTTCTTACGAGAGATTTGGGAAATTGGTCCTACAAAATCAAGGGCCCATTTCTCAAAAGGTTCTATCATAACTTGGGCATGTAAGGGAATTTCATCAACTGATGTGGGTCTTCCTATCCTCTGACAGCTATCGCAACTTCTCACATATTTGAAAACATCCTTAAAAATGCTAGGCCAATAGTAACCTGAATGTAAAACCTTATATGTTGTACGTTTATCCGAAAAATGTTCACCACATGGTCCATCATCAAAAATTCATAGGATATTTTCTATCTCATCTTCTCGGACACATATATGAATAATCAAGTTTGGTCTAGTATGAAAAAGGTCATGGCCAACCCAGGAGTAGTTAGCACTTTGTGTTATAATTCGACATTTTTCATGAGGTGAAAAATGAGCTAGTAATTTTCTAGTAGCCAAATAATTTTCCATGTCTGCAAACCATGGAGTGTTTAGGGATATGGAAAATAGATGCTCATATGGAAAACTATCATCAACAGGAATATCATCACCCTTATGATTAATGTGTGAGAGAAAATCAACTACTAAGTTCTCTTTTCCAAGTCAGTCAAGGATAATGATATTGAGCTCTTGTAATAACATGAGCCACTTAGTTACTTGTCCATTGGTAATAGGTTTGTTCTTGAGAAATCTAATGGTAGAGTGATCTGTATGTACAAATATCTCTTATCATGTGATATAATGGCGAAACTTGTTGATGGCATGGACGACTGCCAATAATTCTTTTTCGTTGACTGTATAGTTTATATCGGTAGGGGACAAGTTCTTACTCACAAAGTAAATGGCATAGGATTGTTGGTCTTGTTTTTTTGCTAATACTCCTCCTATTATAGTATCAGAGGCATCAGTGGATATATGAAATGGAAGGGGCCAATTGGGTCCCCTAATAACTGGTGCCATGGATAATTTATCATTTATAGTTTCAAAGGCAGTTTGACAATGGTCAATCCAAAGAAAATCAACATCTTTTGTGAGAAATCCAAACATTGGTGCAACAATCTTTGTAAAATTCCCAATAAATTGTTGGTAGTATCTGGCATGTCCAAGAAATATTCTTACCTCTTTTTGAGTCTTTGGAGGTGGAATTTTTATGATTACCTCAATCATAGTAGGATCCACTTTAATCCCTTCAGATGAAACATGATGCCCTAAGACTACTCCTTCAGTCAATAAAATTTTACACTTTTCATATCTTAAGGATAGATTCATTTCTTGACATATAATAAGAACTTAATTCATATTATCTAGGGCTTCCTGATAAGTATCACCATATATTGTAAAATCATCCATATACACTTCCACACAGTCATGAATGAGGTCAACAAATATCCCTAATACTACTCACTGGAATGTGGCAGGAGCATTACACAAACTAAATGGTAATACCATATAGGCATAGGTGCCCCAAGTAAAATTGAAAGTAGTATTTTCCTAATCCTCATGTGCTATGAGAATTTGGTTGTATCCACTATATCCATCCAGGAGGGAAAAGTATCGCTTCCCTGACAAGGTATCCAAGACTTGGTCAGTGAAGGGAAGATGAAAATAATCCTTGAGAGTGGCCTTATTAAGTTCCCGAAAGTCAACACAAATTCTCCATTTTCTGGTTACCTTCTTTGGAGCCACTACAAGAGGGGATACCCATTTACTATCAGAGATTGGATAAATAAAGCCAACATTCAATAGTTTCAATATTTCCTCCTTTACTATATCCTTTAGTGCTAGATTCATCCTTCTCTGGGGTTTCCTAACAGGTGTTACTTCTGCCTAGGTATATATGTGATGAATGCATGTGTTCGGGTGTATACCCTTCATATCAGTATATTCCCATGTGAATTCTCCTGATTGGTCCTTAAGGACATTCACTAATTGTTCTTGTTGATCTGCATCTAGTCTAGAATTTATATGTAGGAATTTCCCAGGACTAATCTCATAAGGCATGGTATAAGATATGGAAGATTCATCTATCTCAAAAATAAAATATTTTTAAGACAAAGATGATGAGTCCAACTATTTTTGAAATTCTTTACAAAACATATACTCAAATTGGGGAAAATATTGTGGAAAATCAACACACGTGATTGCATAAATAAATTGATTTTGCACATTCTCTGTTGTTTGCTCATTAAGTGGCCATGAATGATCACTAGGCAACAGGGGTTCTTCCCGGTTCTCATTATCATATGGAAATTCAAGCCACCATATATTCTCTAAAATAGGTTGAGCTAGTGGGTATATGGTAAGCTTCTGTATAGAAAGTCCATTAGAGATAGTCATTTCACCTTCTCTACAACCAATAAATGCATTGGTTGTGGACAACAAAGGTCTTCCCAAGATAACGGAATTCCCTTTAGAAGGATCCTTTGAATGAATGACAATAAAGTCTACTGGATATTCTCATGATGCTAATGTGAATATGATATCATTCAAGATTCCTTCAGGTATAATTTTTGTCTTATCTGCTAATTCCAAAATAGTTGGGGTAGGTCTAAGGAGGGGTTTCAACTGTAATTATTCTAAGGTAGTAACAATCATAACATTAATGGTTGCCCCTAGGTATATGAGAGTATTTCCAATGGGAACCTTATTAATGGTTATTGTTACTACGAGATTCCCTAGGTTTTCATACTTTGTGACCCTAGGCTGCTCTGATATGTATTCAGAAAATTCTCCTAACAAATGTATTGTTGGAGGATCTTTCTATTTCCTACCCAGTTTCTTGATATACAATCCCTTGATCACTTTACTGTAAATTGGAATGTCCTTTATGGCTTGTAACAGGGGAATTTTGACATAGATATTATTCAATTCATTTAAAATGTCAAATTCTAGTCGAATTGTTGGTTTCTCAATTGCTAATCTCTCTGGATAAGGAGGGGCATTTGTAATCTGTGAAGATTCACTTTGGGGAAGCTTATGTTTCTAGTCTTTGGGAATAATAATATCTTCCCACTTAGTGTCATCCGTGGGTTGGTCGATATTTTCATCATCTTCTTCTTCTTCTCGAATGACTACTAAAGGCCTTTGTCTATCCAGAACTTTCCCTGACCTGGGTTGAATATCAAGTAATGGAACATGAGAAATAACATATGTTGGGAAGGTTTGCAGATCAACATTGTGAATAGGTTGAGTTGGTTTTTTATTCAAGTTAGGCACCAGTTGTGTTGGTAATAATGTTGGTCTTGGGGAGCTTGTATTTTGAAATTGTTGGGGTTGTTGTGAAATAGGAGGCAAAGGTGAGGGAACAAAACCTAGAAAAAATTGTTGGATGTTTGATGGAAACTCTAGGTAAGGATGAGTGGGCATAGGAATAGGTGGAACCTGAGTGTTTCCTTGGGTATGCTCTCCTCTCTATCCTTGTAGCCAAGGGTGGTGTGAAGCATACTGTGGAGACCAGTTTTTCCAATTTGGTGAGTTCCATTGTTGTGGTTGTTGATAATAAGGTGGAGCTTGAGGTGGTAGATCTTGGTATATAGGATGACTCCTAGGCTATCATGGCATCCTAGGTGCATAAGAATATTCCACAGGATCCCCACTTTTGTAAATGGATAATAAATTGGGAAATGATGGGAATTTTTCAGTTGGGTGATCTTCAGTACATAAGCCACAAACTGAAATGTTGTCTAATGGGCATTCCCTTGAGGAATGCTTCCTCCTGCACCTTGGACAAAATATGCACATTGATGCATTCTCTTCCTCCTATTTCTTCTTAATTTTTAAGGTGTCCAACTGGGAACCTATTATACTAATAAGATCGTCTTTGAATTTCTATGATAGGTTTCCTATTTCTACCCTTGTAATACCACCATAACTAACTCCTTTTAGGTTTCTACTATAAGGATCTCAAACACTCTTTCCAGTTTTGGCCCTACTCCTCGAGTAATTTCTACAAATTTCATAGATTTCAGTGAATGGTTTATGGGAGATGTATCCTAATTCCATTAGGTTAAGTGTCTCTAGATATTCTTCCAAAATTCCTTTAAGGAAAAGAGTCCTGACTACATCATCTGGAAGGTCATGATATTTTGATTTCTGTGAAGTATAAGCAAACTGTTCCATGTAATCTTCAAGACTCTCATACTCTAACTGTTGAATTCTAAAAATATCATTATGATAATCCTTAGATTTGAAATAGTCTTGGTATTTCTTAATAAATATAGATTTTATATCTTCCCAAGACCTAATACTAGACTCTCCTAACCCCATGAACCATCTTAGTGTAGAATCTTTAAGAGTTGCAGGAAAAAGTTTTAATTTATGGGCATCTTGTAAGTAGTTATAACTTCTACACAATGTGTCAAACTAAAACAGGAAGGTATTTGGGTCTTCATTTCTCTTATCATAAAAGGTGGGAAGTGTAGAGAGTGGAATGTTCTTCATGTTCACATTTTGTGTGGTATCCAAAATTGGAAACCCAAAGGTGGTTTCTGTTTTGTTTCCAAATTCTTCTCCCTCATCATGTCTCACATGTTTGTGATCCTCCTGATCATCCATACTGATATAAATCCCAAAGAGAGAATACCTGAATGGTTTTATCCTTGAAGATAACAAAGTGTCCCAAGGTTCTTTTTCAAGAAGGGTGTTCCTTCAATGGGAAGATTTCTCTATTATTTGGATGTCTGGGGCTTTACTCGAGCCTGTTGAAACTATTGGTTCCAAAGTTTCTATTTCAACTTGGGATACAACTATATTAGTTGAACTTCCAAAGAGAGCATTCACCTATTCAAGGTCAATGGTATCTAAAATGTTAGAGTCCCTTGATGGTGGAAAAAAGGCAAAGGTTGTGTTGGCTAGTTTTGATGAAGGTTCGAGTGGTGTTGCCTCCTATCCCACTATTGTTGATGTCTCAATTCTTTTCTCTATGGTTTCCCTAGTTTTGGTCTCTTCTGAGACTTTTTTATTTCTTTGGGTTGAGTTATCCTCTACTTTCTGATATCATCCTATGGAGTTTATGGGTGAAGTGTTCCTTCCTCCAAAAAGGTTAGAAGGAACCATAATCTGAATTTTTGGTTTGGTTTTGATATATCTACCCTTTAGGTCCCTAGGTTTGTTCATGAAAGCGGTAAAAAAAGAAAAACTATCATTTGGTTTGGGGAAACCTGCTATAACGGATGTGAAGGTTCTTACCTCTTGTATTAAAGTTCCCCCGCCACCAAACTAGTACTAATGTTGAGAAATAATCTACTTTCTAATTGTTTTCTACCTTTGGCCAACTCCCTGGAAACGACGGAAAAAATGATGGGTAAACTATATGTACTAATTTTCCTCAATTAAATTGTCAACCAAGGTAGGTAAAATTAGATTTGTGACATAGTATAAGTCAAGGAAGAAAGAAAATATAACATAAATATTAACTAGCTAAAAGGATGGTTTACCCTAGGGATCAACACTCTTTTACAATTTACAATTCTTACTTTAAAATATGACTTTTAAAATCCATTTAAACATCATACTCTATGTTAAATATACAAATCAACTTTTAACTAATGATCTTTAAGGAATCTAGGACTGTGAACTATTTACTCTAAGTAAGAAACTTTCTAAATGAACAAGCAATATCTGAATAACTAAACAATTTGTCAGAATTATCTTTACAAGTGAACTCTATTCTTAAAGAAAAAACTCACAGTTACTTTTATCTTGCAGAGAATAAACCTTGTCTATACACTAATCTACCTAACCGAAATAAAGATTGTTGTGACAATATTCAAATGTGATGATTGTGTCTACGGTGGTGAATTACATCATGATGGCATCTAATCACTATTGACAATTCAAGTGGAATCAACTCGATGATAAATTTTACATAGAAATGCAGAGTATGGATAAGGCAGTCTATAGAAAGCTTTGTCATCACAAAAACAACATCAGATGTTCTTGTAATCCATATGGCCTATAAACATTGTGCAGAAGAGATTCAAAATCAATCACTTGTTCTAGCACACTGATACTGGAAAATGCTATGTACATAATTAATAATTCATGCGAGCCTACAAACTCATAAGTGATACTAATTAAAAATCATAATTCAAAAACATAACTAGGATATCATTGAAAATCATAACTCAAAATTATAACTAGGATATCATGGAAAATAATAACTCAAAATCAACTTTTATCTTATCATGTTGATGCTATAAACATGATTAACAGGTTATGCAAACCTACAGAGAGTATTTGAAGATTACAATTTAATGAAATGGACATTGTCTAAACAACTACTCTGCGAAGTGATTTACAGCTTATGAAACAACAAAAAGAGACATGATGACATAGTTAAACAACTTATAAACAAATGAATTACAACCCGCAATCAAATTATTAGGAATCTAAATATAAACAAATAAACATGGACGTCCATAAATGCTCTGTGATAAACATACAATCCAGGAAGCAAGCTGCAAGTTAGAAGAGATATACACAGTGATATGATAGAAACAGGCAATTCAAAATTAGCGAATTATGAAAGGAAAATATGAAAATATAAATATATATTGGTATTCACAAGTTACCCAGACCACTGGTGGGCCCCCCAGAAGGTCGTGGCACTACTTCAATGAAAACAAAAGAATTCATAGAATCAATATGACATTGATATTAATCACCAAAAAAGAGTGTACATCGAAATTGAAGATAATGTTTGTGTGTATATATAAAATCGCGTTTCTTCATGGCATATACAACAAGTATTTATAGAGTTTATACATATCTTGAGAGGTCG
The DNA here is from genome assembly GCA_032191745.1 of Picea mariana. Classification (NCBI taxonomy): domain Eukaryota; kingdom Viridiplantae; phylum Streptophyta; class Pinopsida; order Pinales; family Pinaceae; genus Picea; species Picea mariana. Next base: position 20,696 of record JASDQU010027350.1, read on the forward strand.
ACCACTAGAAGGGTCGACACTCTCTAAAAATAGAAATTCATTAAATTTCATTAACAGAACGCATCTCCTCCAACAATCTCGTGCACTCAAAATAGAGGCCGCTACAACTACTCAAGTCTGAATGCGATGAGTTCTATAGCTAGAGGGTGTGAGTGGGCACAAAACCCATGTTTATGATTTTCCCATAGAAGCCCGTCAATATGCTAACCGCCAACTCCACTGCGCTCTCAATGCCGGATCGATTTTTGGATGGAGTGTTGGATGAAGGTCTAGACGAAGGACTGGATGAAGGATCGGATGGAAGATCAGATCATGTTTTTGGCCTATTTCAAGAAAGCAAGAAATGTTAGGACATTGTAATCATTCAATTGAATATGAATTAACATAAAATCATTACAAAACGATGATTACACATACCTAATGTTGTTCCATGGTGAATTGATGCACAAAACTTGATAATACCTTTAAAAAGGGATAAATAAAAGCATAAAGTGTATAATTTCCATATCCAAAAGAGGTTTGGTCATCGAAAAAACAGTCAGAACACTAAATCAACAATTAGCATGAAAAAATTGCTCAAAAAGGGACATCAGGGTGTAATTGCACAATTGGGCTCACTAGATGTTCAAACTTCTATATCCGTTGCTCTAGTGGACCTCCAAATAGTTATAAAAAACCATTCCATTGTATTTGTAGATATGCCTAAAGTTCTTCTACCTACTTGATATCATGACCATGTTATTTATTTTCAACCAGGAAGTGTACCACCTAATATTAGGCCTTACGGGTATCCATATGCACCTAAGAGTGAGAATAAGAATTTGATCCAAGAAATCTTAGATGTGGTCATCATTAAACCTATCCAAAGTTCTTTCTCTTCACTAGTAGTGATGGTTATGAAGAAGGATGGTTCATGGTCTATGTGTCAAGATTATAGACAAATCAACAAAATGACCATCAAAGATAAGTTTTGTATTCCTTTCATTAATGAATTATTAGATGAATTGAATGGAGAAATTTTCTTTACTAAGTTGGATCTTCATTCGGGATATCATCAAATCAGTATGAGGTAGGAAGACATTCCCAAAACATCCTTTAGAACACATGAAGGTCAATATGAGTTTTTGGTTATTCCATTTGGACTTAGTATTGCAAATTTAACATTTCGAAGCTTGATTGATTCTATTTTCAAACCCTTCCTTCGAAAATTTGTGTTAGTATTTTTTGATGACATACTAATCTACAAAAAATCTTGGGAGGAGCATGTACAACATGTTGGTAGGGTATTGAAAATTTTAGAAGAACGAGAAATTTATGAAAATCCTTCCAAGTGTGCCTTTGGGGTTCAAGAAGTAGAATATTTGGGTCATATTGTATATCATGAAGGTGTAAAAGTGGATCCTAATAAAATTAAAGCAACGAAGGAATGGAAAATTCCCAAAACCTTGAATAAACTTAGAGGATTATTAGGGTTTACAGGCTATTACCACAAGTTTTTCAAGAAATATGGTCAAATAGTAGCACCTATAATAGCATTATTAAATAAGGAATCATTTTGTTGGACTCAAGAAGAAACCAAATATTTTGAAAAAATTGATGATATGTATACAAATCTTGTCCTAGCCACACTTGACTTCACAAAATCATTTGTTGTGAAGTGTGATGCCTTAGACCATGGAAGTGGTGCAGTTTTAATGCAAGAAGGAAGGCCCCTTTCCTTTGAAATTAGCTAATGTAAAGGAAAATACTTACTTAGACTAATATATGAAAAATAGATTTTGACCATCCTACATGCAGTTAAGATATGGTGCCCTTACCTAATAGGAAGATACTTCAAAGTAAAAATAAATCATGATAGTTTGAATTACTTCTTGGAGTGATGATTATCTTCAGAAAATAAACAAAATTGGGTTACAAATATGCTAGGTTATGAAGTTGAAATTACCTACAAAAAGGGAAAACATAATATTGTGGAATATGTTGTTTCAAGGAAAGAAGAAGAATCAAAAGGTTCACTATGTTCTATTTCTATTCCGCAATTTGATTGGGTGGAAGAAGAAAGGGTAAAATGGAAGCAAGATCAAGAGGTATGAAATATCATTCAAAAACTAAAAGAGGAACCCAGTTCATTACATAAATTTGTATCTAAGAATGATTTTCTATGGTATCATGATCTCCTAGATTCATATAAGAATTCCCAGCTGAGAAAGAAGGTCCTTCTGGAATTGCACACTTATCCTATAGGAGGAAATTCAGGGTTCTTGAAAACTTACCACAAGATCAAGAAGGATTTTTTATGGGAAGGTCTTGAAATTGATGTTCAAAAGTTTTTGTTTGAATGTGTGGTCTACCAATAGAATAAGGGAGATATAATCGTGATTCCAAGTCTGCTACAACCATTAGCTATACCAAGTCAACGTTGGGAAGATGTTTCAATGGATTTTATTACAAGTTTACCCAAATATGAAGGAAACACTATCACCATGGTAGTAGTGGATCGATTGACAAATCATGCCCAATTGTTCTCTCTTTATCATCCTTTTAAATAAATTACAATAGCCACATCATTCATGGAAATAGTTCAAAAGCTACATGGATTCCCTAAGATTATTGTAACTGATAGAGATCCAATTTTGATTGAAAATTTTTGGACTGCAATATTTTCTTGTTTGGATACTCAATTGGCTCAAATCCTATCTTATCATCCTCAAACTTATGGGAAAACTAATATTGTGAAAAAAATTCTGGAAGGATATATTCATTTCTTTGCATTTGATAAACATACAAAAAGGGTCAAGTGATTACCCTTGGAAGAATGGTTGTACAACACATTCTGCCATACTTCGTAAAAAAATGTTCCCATTGATGGAACTTTATGGATATCATCATCCATCCATCACATCACCCTTGAAAGAGACTACGAAGGTTCAGGCAGTGGAGGAACACATATGGCAGCAAAAATATGTTCTCAAACTATTGAAGGACAACTTGGTTATGGAACAACATAGGATGAAACAACAAGTAGATTAAAATCACAGTGAAAGGGAATTTGAAGTGGTGTATTGGGTATTTTTGAGGCTACAACCATATAAAAAGATGCCCCTCAAGCAAAAATATAAGGACAATAAATTAGAACCCAAATATTATAGCCCATATAAGGTGTTGCAAAGTATTGAAAGTATGGATTACAAATTGGAGTTTCATCCATCTTCACGTGTACATCCAGTCTTCCATGCTTCTTGCTTGATCAAGGTAATCAATAACAATATCCTAGTCCAAACTATTTTACCATATATTAATGAAGAAGGGAAAATAATCATACTAGAACCAAAAATAATCCTTGAAACAAGTATTAAACAACTAAAAATTTGACCAATTACTGAGTACCTCGTCATATGGAAGAACCTACCAGTGGAAGAGGTGACATGGGAAGATGATTATTCATGCATAAACACCCACTTTTATCCATGATCTCTTCTCTCAATAAACCTATGAAATAACATATGCATTCATGGGATACTAAATAATACCCCTAATTTCTCTAGGTATGGATAAAATCCTCCAAAAATCCTTTTGTTGAACCCCCCTCCCAATATGTATTTTCAATTTAAAACCCTTATTTTTACTAGATATCCCTTTTTATACCCCCCAAATAATATAAACCTTCCCATACCCAACACTCCCCCCAATACTTACAGTATTATGACTTTGTTTTTGGCAAATTAAAAACCCCCTTTATGAATGAATGTGATAAGATATTGGTCAAGAAGGTGAAGTCCCTGTGCAATTAGCCAAGTGTTGAGGACAATAATTGTTTTAAGAGGAGGAGCATTTTAAGCTCTATAAAAATCCCATGTTATGTATAAAACCCCTTATTAAGGCCTATACATTGAATTAATACATTTCTAGTGTTATATTTGTATGCTGGCTAGAACCCTTTATTGTACCCTTTCATTATAATTGTACCCCTTTGTCTCCTATATATATACCAAGGATACCTAGTCTTAGGATCATATTATCTCATCTCATATTTTCTTCTAAATTGGATATATTGTAAATGGAGGTTTCCCCATCGAAGTGGATTCAATTAATTTTAGTCACTTTTAAGGCATTGGATCATAACATTCTTTGTTCATGCATTACTTTTTGTTTGTTGTTTATTCACATCTTCTGACATGGAAGTTGGGATCGACATGGGTGATGATATTGATGTTTATGTGCTAATTGGTGATGGCGTGCAAGATGATGTAGAAACTTAGATTGATAGTGGAATTTTATTCCTTAATTTTGTTATTCTTTTCCAATTGTCTCCCTCTGGAATTTTATAAATTAACATTTTACACCCCATAATATCTTATTCACTATACATGTCATAGAATATGGGGGGTAAATTACTTTGTATTTTTAAAGTATGCTAAGTAATGTTAATTCATTGGATAATTTTTCAAAGATAATTATCCCTCAGATAGGACGTGTTACATCTTCAAAATTCTCATGATTTGTTCTATACTTTTTAGTATTATCTTCATATATTTAAATAGGATAAAAACACCTCTTATCATAACAAGGAACTAGTAACTTGAGATGGAATGCATCATCAAATCTAGCTCTGAATTGTTGTCCAAAATGGAAAATTTCCCGACATTGTCTCTGAGTTGACTTAATCAAAATGTATTTGAAGCTTACTATACTGACATCCATTACAAAGCTTGTTCTATCCATAATTTCCAAAACCTAAATATCTGCATTTTTTAAATTATTTACAAATTTTATGACATCATTAGCAATTTTTACCTTATCTCTTAACTTTTCTCAAGATTTCTTCACCTTTATATTCATATTTCTTTCTAAGGTCTATGTTTCTTGTAGAACATTAAAATGAGTTCTCAGTTGTTGCATGAGTGATTTTATTTGATACCATATACAATGTTTTTCCCCTATTAGATACTTTCTTGAAAAAATTTCCTGATGATAATTCTTCTTCAAATCGTCAAGTTCAACAATTTTCTGACAAAGTTCAGATAATTCAGAGTCCTTCTATTCTATCTCAACACAAAGTTGTTCTACCAATTTATTTATTTTTTCTAATTGTTCCTATACATAAGTCATTTATGAAATTTTACGTTGATATTCAACTTCGATTCTCTAAATTATTTCTCAAACTATTAACAATTATTTCCTTAGCTGAATAATTTTTCCTTGGTTTGTGGTTGATGATATCTCCTCAAAATTATGAATAGTTAATTTCTTAGATATTTTCACTGATAGTAGTGCTACTTTTTCTTGATTAATTTTTTCAATGTTTGCTTTCAATATTACATTTTGTTCTCTAATAATTTTAATTTGATCTTTCTCCTTTTTCTAGCTCCATTATTTCTCTGTTATTGCTATGCATAGTGGTAGGCATATTCAACTTCCCTTCGAGGCTTTGAATTTATTTATCATTCTCTTTGATCATTGATGTTATGATAGAATTATTTTTTGTTGTTTTTACTATAGAAATTATTTTCTTCTCTAAATCATTTACGACAATTGAACGTGAATTCATGACTTAAAACCAACAATGATATGTCCGTGAACGTTAAAATAATGTACAGTAGTGACATGGGGTTAGCATGTGTGTTGATGACATGGATGGTTGATGTGACACATAGAAAAATATCCTTTGATGCTCGATTGGTAGGATGGTCTACTGATATGTCAAGGGACCCACTAGAACAACGATGAATGAGCGAGGCATAGGGTTAGTGTTTCAACAGTCTCAATTTAACCTACCCTTTTGATCAAACAATTGATATTGTTTTCCATTTGAAAGATGCATCAACCATTGAGCATAAATTTTGGTGTAAAATCTGGAAAGACCAACTAATCTAGTTGACTACTGATGAGTTTGTCGACATCAATTAGAATGAGTGGAGGCATCCAAAACACTAGCCAAAACCTTAATATGAGCGTTCATTGTATGTACCATGATAAGGTGGCATATGACATGGTGAGTGATGTGGAAGTTACAATATTATGGAAGAGGATGTGGTTTATGACACAAAAGTATGAATACTGACATGGCATCCAATGTGACAAGTGACATGGCTATAAGGAATATGTGCAAGATGATGTGGCATCCTGTCATGTATAGTATGGAAGGTGACATGGAATCCAAATGTAGTTTGTATAGAAGTCGAGGTTGTTGAAATAATGTAACTGCAAAGAGTATTCTTATTATTATTGATATATTATTCATAGGATCAATCCCCATTGTGGATTGATCATGTCGGTTATTGTAATAGGACCAAATCCCCTTTTGCGGATTGGTCAAAAGACAATTGTAATAGGAAGAATAAGAAGTCAGCCCTAGCAGGTATTAAAGAGACCCAGAAATATAATAAAGGTGGGCTTACCCACCTAGTTTGAGAAGTTGGCCCTACCAGTGAAGAGACACTTCACACATGCCAAACTTGTATAAATAAAGGAGGCTAGCACCTCACTTAGACACAACTCACTTGCTCAATTTGAGAGACAAGTTCTGATCTGTTACTGGAGAAGGAGAGAGAGAGTGGCACATATCTAGGAGAGGAATTTCTTTATTAGCATAAAATATCTCTTGGCATTGTATTGGCTATCTATATTAAGGAAGTTTTGCTGGGTTTTCTTCCCCTAGAGGGTTTCCCAGGATAAATGTTGTGTCTCTTGTGATTGTGTATTTCTCAGTGATCTTGGATTATGCTATTGTTATCTAATGAAATG
>JASDQU010027351.1:13195-29404 GCA_032191745.1 Picea mariana
GACTCACCTCATTCTCTTTGTCTTGTGGAAGAGAGATAGGATCTTGGAGAGCTTCATTGGACAGAGGAGAGGATACTAGTGCTTCATTCTCATAACTCACTTCTTTAGTTAAGTCCTTACTGCATTCTATTTAATCATTGGGAAAATATTGCTCCTCTTCAAGGGGTTGACAACCTTCATCATAAATCTCTCCTTCTATATCAGAGGATTCTTGGTATTGAGTATAGTACACATCCCTGAGATCTTCCATGATCTCAATGGTGAATCCTTCGTCCTCTAGGGCTATTGCGGGATTTTGAAGGGCTTCTCCATATGTTTGGCATTTTGGTTTCACAAGATCAATAAACCTACCGATGAGGTCTACGAAAGATGATATACCCTTATCTTCGCAACAACCCTTAATCCAATCTTGCAAAAAAGTCGACAGGGAAAGTATGAACAATTTTACCAGAACATCCTCCCCTTCAAATTCTATCTCACTTGTATAGTTCAAGAATATTACAATGTGAGTAATTGGGAGGCCTCTGAATCTTGGAGAGTTGTTTAACCATTTTATATCAAAATAATGTGGGTATCCTTGAAAACTTTCAAAATCGATAGTCGGATACACTTGTTCCYAGGGCGCCATGATCCCATATCTTGGAAATATCACAAAGTTGAGAGTGAGGTGGCACCTTGGAAAATGTCAGTGGAGTTGTCACATATCCTTTTTAGGATCATCAAAGGGTGTGAGGGAATCACCCTTAGTGGAGTCGCCAGGTAAACTTTGTAAGATGAAGGCYTTGAGGGAAAGGATTACCGAAAAAGTGTCGTTTGAGGAATATTGACTCAATGTTCCCYGACAACGACGCAAAAAATGTTATCGCACAATTTGTACTTGCCCAAATACCAAGGCAAGTGGGACAATATTGACGTAACACAGGGGTAATCCTATCATTGTCRCSTCACTAGGATACCCCTTTTTTGTTTAGGAGAAGGATAAATCCACTCCAACGAAGACGTCCCAAGACCTAGTGGGTTGGTGAAGGGAAAAGTGTAAAGCAAACCACCCCTCTCTCTAGGTCACTCAAATCAGTTTATGTGTTGAAGGGTGAAGCAAATAAATAAAATGAATATACTTTCCCTTAACCAAGACAACAACAAACGTTAAGTCAAGCAACGAATGATAATGATGCTTCGACAAGACAATAGACTTGCAATGAAAATTGATAATAAACAAGTGTATGCATCAAACAAATATATAACAACATTTAATACAATAATAACAACTGCAATGTATTCTAGAAAATGCACTTGTTTGGACAAGATAACAAGGTATCTAAAACTTCAAGATGACAATAATTTGTCACGTACAAGTTCTAGAGATGTATCAACCAACAAATAAACCTTAACAGGCTGCCAAGGATGACTGTAACAACAGTAAAAAGGAAAAGTATGACAATTGAAATATATCTTCAGAAATGCACTTCGTAGAGGCAATTAAATGCACAATTTAACTTTGATTGATATTACTTTGCCTTATGCAAATTATGGAGATATATTAGCTAGCAAATGAACTTCAAATAAGCTGCTAGAGATGACAATACATCAGTAAAAAGTTGTAACTGTTGTAGTGTACTTTCGGAAATGCACCCTTAGATAAAAATTAGACATAAATCAAAGCTTCAAGGTGATAGCACTTTGCTTTGTGCATTTTCTGGGTTAGTTTGTTTGGTTAGTAAGCTTAGCAAGACTCTTAGGTAAGGCTGTAACAGTGGTACTAGTAGCAACAAGTATTAGGTTGGTAATTCTAAACTAGGTTAGTGAATTTAAGCTAGGTTAATAGGGTAGCAAAGAGAGATTTGAAGTTTGAAGGTTGATGGTTTTTGTCAAGAGGTAAGGAATGAAGATTAGTGCCTTCTAGGGATAATGGAGTCAAAGTTGGCAGCTCTTTCTACGGCTGATAACATATGATTATGCACAAAACCTAAGAGGGAAAAGAGGTTTAGGGGGAGTAATATCTTTAGTCCTCCTAGACTCTTGACCACAAGAAGGGAGGTAGCTAGGGTCTAGGCACTTCTAGGACCCAACGCCTTCTTCTCCTTAGAATTTTATGGATGAAAGTATGATGCAAATAACTTAACCACAACATCTAAAGTGGTAGCACTTTAGGGCTCTAGAGGTTGCACTAGTTACTAGACCAATTCAATGAAACTTGGCAAATGAAAAGTAAGAAAGTTAGCACCTTAAGTTTCTTACTCCAAGCATCAATTAAAACATCCAATATCATAATCTTGTATGAGCAAGCAAACCATTACCATAACCATTAACAATGACAAAGTAAAAAATCTACTTACTTGGACCAAGAATATACATATACAACAATGCTAGATTGCCAAAATACTCCAATAAATTGATCCAAATGCCAAGAAACAAGCCTTAAAAGAGTAGCGCCTTCCTTATTTAAGCCAATATCCCTTGGTAGGGCGAAAATTTCAGACCTCCACTCTCCCAAGTGAGAGTTATCATCAAAATGAATGTCGCTTTTTGTTTATTTATACAAAAATTTGACCTTAATTAAGTTTTAGGTCAAAAAAGGTAGGCCGACCTGGCCAATTTGTTACAAAATTAAATAAATTTCCATGTAAAGACCCTCCTAGGGGTGACGTCATTCCCTTTTAGGGTGACGTTGGACCTCTKTCATGGAACGTTGGGCTCAGGGAGTGAAAATTTAGGCTTCCAATGGCCAAAACCCTACCCACACGTGAAAATAACCTCAGGATTACCCCCAAGGTGACAACCACTACATGTAGAAACGTTCAGGGCTGCATGGGTGACTTCCAAGGCCTCCAAARGCCAACGTTCAAGTGGGAAAGGCATAGTCTCCTGGGTCTAGGTCCACCAAAGTGCCTCCAAAGGCAACGTCCTTCTTCATCTTGGCAGAACCCCTTCATCTTCATCTTGCCCCTTGGCTAAGGTCTCAACATCCATCAAATGGGCTTTGATCCCTGATGAAGGTCTGAGCTAGTCATCTCTCCATGTACCTGTTCACCGGGCAAGGTCCTGCAAAGACAACAAGTACGCCCTGCAGGGTTCCATAAGTCACAAGCATCATAATACATAAATCACGTCTAATAATTAAAATGCCCAAACATGTGCATTAAACCCCCTTAAACCCAAACAAATGCTCAAAATGTTATGCAAATTGACAAGTCTAGGGTTTGGAATGGTCTTAGGGTGTCCTATTGGGCTAATCTCTTTTAAGTCAAGGTCATTTATGCAGTCGCGCTTTATCCAAATCATGCAAGCGTATGAGGTCGTGAGGGGAAAACCTTTGGGCATGGGGTGCATGTGATAGTAGGGAAATGTAACACTCACCTATGGGTGCCTTTGTTGAGGGTGAGTTGCACCTTGTCATGGATGCAAATGTTTCCAAGCCTACCAATTGCCATTTATTCTTTTTATCTTTGCTTTCTTCTTTTAGCTTTCTTTCTTCACGCTATAAGGAAAGAGTTGATGGCCACTGGCCTGGCTTTGTGACCAGCTAGTGGCAGTGTCCACCACAAACATTTCAAGGAAATGAGAAGGTTGGCTTGTGGTGAGACCCCCTTTCTCTTGTCCATGCAACCAATAGCCACTACCATGTCTTGGTAACCATTTGGTGGTAGTGTCATACCGCTACATGTTCATGGTCATGATAGGCCGACTCATGGTGAGACCTCCTGTCCACGAACAAATGCCTTGAGTGTTTTATTCATATGTGGGTCCCCTTTTCTTGGTGAGAAGTGTTTCAATGCTTTCTCATGGATCCATGGGCGAAGCATCTTTAAATTCAGCTCTTAACTTTTGCCATCTACATTTCCCCCTCGATCTTTAGCCCCTTCTTCCCATGAGGTAAGGTACAACCCTTTCCAAGTGGAGCCTTCCCCAATGCCCAAAAATGTGGATAGGTGGAGGGCATAAAGATGGAAAATGGTAAGTATGGAGGGAAATGGCGATGACTCTTCAGAGATCCACTAGGTAGCAACCTATCATGTGACCCTCCCAGGTTTGAACAAGGAAAAGAGCATAAAGTCAAGCAAACGTTATGAAATCCATAAATATTCAATGCAACTTGTTTGAATGTTTTAAAAATCGGAGCGATGCATACCATGATACCAGAATTATTACCCCATGGAGCAAGACTCATTGCCATTTTAGGACCAGGATGGTGTGATGGATATTGTTGCTAGTGATATGTGGGTTTCACTAAAGGAAAGAGGGGTCCTCCGGGTCGATGCTTAAGTCGTTTGGCTCTCGGTACTCCATGTCTAGGACCTGTGGGCCTCGATACGTGATCTCCTTAGTTATCCCTAGGCTAGGGGATAACATCTGGCTCTAACTCGAGGACATGTTCTCACCATAGAGCGCATGGGAACCTCATCATCTCTGGTATGACATGTTCCTGCTAGAGCTCACGAAAATACATTAGTAATCCCTACGGTGGTGATATCACCCCTCATTCATATATGATAAAATAAACAAATAAAAACATCTCTAGTTTAACATATGATTATGAGCATACATATATACATAATGAAACAAGACAATATGAAACATGCAACTACAATTATGCTAACATGATATGCAATGGTATGTACAATGGATGCAAATGCCTAACTATTCTACCTCACTTGTACTTTCCTGTCAAATGCTAGGTGTGAGAATACAACCACGCTAGCAATGTATCATAACACTTGCCTCTATGCTTCATCATAAACCAAAACAATGACAAGTTAAGCACAAAATAAACATGAGTTAGAGCATGCATTATATCATAGGAAGTCATAAAATCTAGCTCATGGAGGCAGGAGGGAGGGACAAAATCATGCCAAGTCACCCTTCCAGAAAATTGATCAATCCATCTCATAAAAGTATCGTGAGAGGACAAGGACTGAAAGGGTTGGCTCAAAGAGTCTGAGGGTTGACAACGTTGGACGTCATCACTCCCCAGGGTCTAAGAAGGGATTAACACCAATTTAGAGGGAAACTAACAACTTCTCAGGGGAAAGTTGAAAGATTGGGATAATAAACTTCTTAAGGCATTCAAACTCCCCTTGAATTCTAACGRAAAGTTTTTCTCGAAAGAAAACTTGAAACAAGAAACATCTTCCCCAACTGCATCTTCAGTGACATAACRAGGTAAAGCAATTGGAGGGAGTTGGAAAACCTTGTCACAAGTATCCTACTTCAGGCAAGCAACATCCACACCTTTATCAAAATTTGAGCACAACGATGGTTGATAATCTTCTTCATAAAATAAATCGAAGTGCTCAGAGGAATACTCATCAAAATCCTCAAGGTATGATMAAAAATCATCAGGAGAACATTGCACTGGGTCATCCTTGGGTGCTTGGAAAAMTTTTGTAATTATATCATCATCTTGTTTCCAAAAGTCAAAATTATTAGGAACATCATATGATTGTTGTAAAGGAAACATTCAAATATATCCTTCCATATCATAAATGGGATCCTGATAAGAACCAATCACATCCCACTTACGTCTTCCAACATGTATGAACTCATCAATATTATCAACCATGTCACTACCTTTGTCATAACATGAAGGATTTGATGCATCCAAGGGCTCCTCTAATACTTCTTCACTTTCCAAATCATAAAATAAAGCATCATCAAAATTTTGGAAAGGAAAATAACTTACCGTGTTCAATTCTTGGTATGCAAGAGCATCAAAGGCTTGGACGACTTCATCAAATGGAAAAGCATCCAGTACATCATCCCCAAGACGCGTCTCTTTAATCATCTTTTCGCCTTCATAAAAAAATGAAGGACTTTGCTCTTCCAAGGGTTCCTTTACTTCTTCACCCTCTGAATCATAGAACAAAGTGTCATAAAAAACCTACAAAGGAAAATGACTCACCTCATTCTCTTCATCTTGTGCAAGAGAGATAGGATCTTGGACAGCTTCATTGGACGAAGGAGAGGATACTAGTGCTTCATCCTCATAACTCACTTCTTTAGTTAAGTCTTTACTGCATTCTATTGAATCATGGAAAAAATATTGCTCCTCTTCAAGGGGTTGACAAACTTCTTCATAAATCTCTCCTTCTATATCAGAGGGTTCTTGGTATTGAGTAGTACTCATCCCTGAGATCTTCCACAATCTCAGTGGTGAATCCTTCATCCTCTAGGGCTATTGCGGGATTTTGAAGGGCATCTCCATATGTTTGGCATTGTGGTTTCACAAACTCAATAAACATGTTGATGAGGCATACGAAAGATGATATACCCTTATCTTCGCAACAACCCTTAATCCAATCTTGCAAAAAAGTCGGCAGGGAAAGTATGAACAATTTTACGAGAACATCCTCCCCTTTAAATTCTATCTCACTTCTATACTTCAAGAATTCTACAATGTGAGTAATTGGGAGGCCTCTGAATCTTGGAGAGTTGTTTAACCATTTTGTATCAAAATAATGCGGGCAAATGAAAAGAAAGAAAGTTAGTACCTTAAGTTTTTTACTTCAACCATCAATTAAAACATGCAATTTCATAATCTTGTATGAGCAAGCAAACCATTACCATAACCATTAACAATGACAAAGTAAAAAATCTACTTACTTACACCAAGAATAATCATGTAAAACAATGCTAGATTGCCAAAATACTCCAATAAATTGATCCAAATGCCAAGAAACAAGCCTTAAAAAGTAGTGCCTTCCTTATTTCATCCAATGACCCTTAGTAGGGTGAAAATTTTAGACCTCCACTCTCCCAAGTGAGAGTTATCATCAAAATGAATGTCACTTTTTGTTTATTTATACAAAAATTTGACCTTGATTAAGTTTTAGGTTAAAAAAGACAAGCCGACCTGGCCAGTTTCTTACAAAATTAAATTCTGGACAAAATAAAACCAAGAGCCAGTACCATGGCTTGGTGATCAGCTGGTGGTAATGTCATACCGCTACATGTTCATGGTCATGATAGGTCGGGTCATTATGAGACCTCCTATCCACCAACAAATGCCTTGAGTGTTTTATTCATGTTTGGGTCCCCTTTTCTTGCTGAGAAGTGTTTCAGTGCTTTCTCAAGGATCCCTAGGTGAAGCATCTCGAAGGTTTAAATTCATCTCTTAACTTTTTCCAGCTACATTTCCCCCCGGGCCTTTAGCCCCTTCTTCCCATGAGGCAAGGTACAACCATTTACAAGTGGATCCTTCCCCAATGCCCAAAAATGTTGATAGATTGAGGGGATAMAGATGGAAAATGGTAAGTATGGAGGGAAAGGGTGATGACTCTTCAGAGATCCACTATCTAACAACCTATTCTAAAGGGAAACCAACTTACTAGGTCACCATGTGACCCTCCCAAGTTTGAACAAGGCAAAGAGCATAAAGTCAACAAAYGTTTTGAAATCCAGAAAGATTCAATGCAGCATGTTTAAATGTTTTAAAAATCGGAGTGATACATATCATGATACCCAAACCTATTACCTCATGGAGCAAGACTCATTGCCATTTCAGGACCAGGTCGGTGTGATGGATATTGCTGCTAGTGATATGTGGGCTGCAYTGAAGAAAAGAGGGGCCCTCTAGGGCCATGCTTAAGTCATCTGGTTGTCGGTACTCCATGTCTAGGACATGTGGGCCTCAAGATGTGATCTCCTTAGTTATCCCTAGGCTAGGGAATAACAAAACCAACAAACCCATTTAAATTAAACATGTAATGGATAAAGGAGGATTTTGTAAACAAGATAAAAGAGGTATGGGAACCCTACGTTGGATCCTTAAGAGAATTTGCACCCATATAATTCCACCAAAATCTAAAAAGCAAAAAAGGCAGTAGTCCAATGGGAAAAAGACATAAAATAGAAAGATGAAAGAATCCTCGAGGAAGTGGAGGAAGCTTAGGCATTTCATTACAATGGTGAGGGTTTTAGGTGTATTTTTGAGGGGAAAAAAGTATAAATAACAATGCTTGAAGACAAAAGGAGACACACCCTCCTGGAAAAAGTGAAAGAATGGAGACTCAAAAGCAGGGCATTGTGGCTCTAGGTAGGTGACGAGAACAACAAAAAAAATCACATATATGCAAATTGTAGGAAGAACATTAATTCTGTATGAAAAATTGAGAAGGAAGATGGCCCTTGGGAAACAAACGTTAAGGATATGGCAGCATAAGGAGTTAATTATTTCACGTCCTTCTTAGAGGAGGATTCTCGTGCCACAATAACATAGGTAATAATATTGTTAAATTCATTCCCAAGCTTTGACAATCCAGAGGACATTCAAGCGTTGATGTAGGAAGTATGCAAAGAGGAATTGCAGACAATTATACATAGTTTTCAAATGGATAAAATCCTAGAGATATGTGGATTACTAGTGGAATTTTTCTTAGAGTGTTATGATTTTATTGAAGAGGATTTAAGGAGGGTGGTTGAGTCAACATGAACTACAAGAAAAATCGTAAGTTCCTTGAACATAAATTTTATAGCATTGATCCCCAAAGTTGACAATCCAACACATTTTGAAAAATCCAGGCCAATATCATTATGCAATTGCATATATAAAATCATAACAAATGTTATTGTTAGAAGACAAGAAAGGGTTTTGTCAAGGAAAATTTCTAAGGAATAATTTGGATTCTTGGAGGGAAGACAATTTCATGAGGCAACAAGGGTTGCTCAAGAAGGCCTTCACTTAATCAAGGTTTGGAACCAAAGAGTGATGGTGGTCAAAGTGGATCTATCCAAAGCATACGATAGGGTGAGTTGGTTATCCGTAAGACTTACTCTCATACACTTGGGATTCTAACATCAATTTGTTGCATGGGTGAAGAATTGTATTACGTTTGTATCTTTTGTTATTCTTATTAATGGGACAACAACCCCCTTATTTAGGCCAAAAAGAAACCTAAAACAAGGGTGCTTGTTGTCCCCTTTGTTTTTCCTTTTAGTAGTTGAAGGCTTGAGTAGGTAGGCTTCTAAATGAGGCCTATGGAAATGGTAGTTTCAAAGGGGTTAGTTGTAATGATCCCAAGCCAATTTTTCACTTGGAATCACTAACTAACCCCTAATTTGATTCTTATTTGTTGTGTATGCAGGTTGACCAGGAACATTTCGGTCTTAGGGTTTATTCAGTTATTTAACCATGGATTTATAAAAACATCATTGCCATCATTTGAAGATCATCAACACTACACAAGATAGAAACCACAAGCAAATAATTGAACTTTATTATAAGAAAGCAAGCACCTGATACAATAGAGAAGCATATCTGAATAGATGGCTTCAAGGCAATACTAGAGTTGTATACAAAATGCTCCTAGAGATACAAATCAAGCCTCCCAAAGGCTGCCAATAGAATATGAATGCTCAACTGCAAGACTAGGGTTTCGACCTTCCCTCAAGAAACTGGTACAACCCTGATGATTGTTGGTACGACCTGTTGAAGACAAGGACACCAAGGGTTCGACCCTCCTGAAGATATAGACCTCCTGATGCTGCCAAACTCTCCCCAAAGATAGATCAAGGCAAGATAAGCCTCCTCCTGAAGTATGAAGCTCAAACACTGAAGCTTCCTCCTTAATCTGCAGAAACCCTAGGATGGTACGACCCTCCTGAAACCCTGAATATGGCCAATAGTACGGCCTAGCTGAATGGGGCCTCAAAATCGTCTAAAACTCTCCCAGATGGTAGATCAGGCATCCACAAGCACTTGAGAGAAGTCTCAAGATCAGATCTGGCCTATAGCCTTCTAGATTTGAGAATTGTTGAATCTCCAAGTCGTACCCTTCCTCCTGAAATCGTTCCAACCTGCAGTAAATGATGGGAACGTGATAACTCCTCCAAGAAGCCCTCAAACTAATGAGAAAGGGTTTGTAAGCAAAACCCTAATGCTGGAAATCTCTCAAGCTTCTTCCCTTGGCTGGATCGAACTCTTCCTCAACAACTGATGCACCCCTGTAAGGAAACCCTAGCTGGTACGACCCTGCTAATCAAATGGTACGACCCTGCTAGTCCTCCTGGATCAATGATAGTTGTAGAATGGTGTGGGTGGAGTATTTCATCCCTGAGACCAAGCTGGGAGCTAGGTGAGTGGACTCTTTCACCACTGAGATGCTCACTAGGGTTTGTAATATCAAAACCCTCAAAATTGTATGCTCAAGAGCATCAACAAACAAAATACCAAAATCCAGAATAAATAATAGGTAAGCCCTATCCTTCCCTTTATACTTTTCTTCTATTTCTCTATTGAGTTAGATTAATCCCTAGGGTTAACTCCTAACTCAACCTCCAACACTTCTATTCCTCCATTGAGTTATCTTTTAACTCTTTTTCACCTTTTCATCAAGTCAACTTAATAATATAACTTTAGTTTGGTTGACCCTTCCCCTTAGTGTGAGACTATGGCCTAGTGGGGATGCCTAGGCCACTGAGTCTTCTCAATACCTCTTCAGCAAGAGGTGGGGGACATTAAAGTCTCCCCCGCTAGAAATTGCTTGCCCTCAAGCAATTCCAAACTTGTTTCTCTCACCACTTGTTCATTTTCCCACGTGGCATCCTCAATGGGTAGATCCTTCCACCTGATCAAGTACTCTTTGATGCTTCTCTTCTCGAGCCTCTTCTCCTGAACCTCTAGTATCTCTTCCGAAATCAAAACAAGTTGCCCTTCTTCGTTCGTAGGAGGTAGTACCTCAATAGGTGTAATGTGTTGGCCGATGGCCTTCTTCAGACAGGACACATGGAAGATGTTGTGTATCCTGCTGTCCTATGGAAGCTCCAGCTCTTAAGCTATGACCCCTATCTTCTTGTTGATCCTATAGGGCCCAAAGAAATGTGGTTGTAGCTTCTCTGCTACGCTTCTTTTTATAGAAGCCTTCCTATGTGGTTGGAGCCTTAGATAGACTAAGTCACCAACCTCAAAAGTATGGTCCATCCTGTGCTTATCTGCTTGGCTCTTCTGCTAGTTTTGTGCTCTCTGTAGATGATCCTTCAACTCTCTGAGAATATCTTGGCTCTGTTGTACCCAATCCTATACCATTGGCGCCCTGTTGTCACCGAAATCAATCTCTACAAAAGATAGTGGGTCATAGTTGTATAAAGCCCTGAATGGTGTCATGCCTATGGACAAGTGATGGGTGGTGTTATAGCAGTACTCTCCAAGGTCTAACCATCTGACCCATGCCTTTTGCTTCCCTACTACGTAATTCCTGAGGTAGCCTTCAACCCATTTGTTGACTATCTCGGTCTGTCCATCCGTCTGTGGGTGATAGTTGGTGCTAGGGGTCAAGGTCGTACCCACCAACCTGAATAACTCCTGCCAAAATGTACTCGTGAACCTGTTGTCCCTGTCACTGACAATGGTCTTGGGTAGGTCGTGCAACCTGAAAATCTCCCTGAAAAACAATTCGACCACCTGTGTTGCACTGAAGTCTGTGTCTATGGAGAAGAAGTGTGCAAACTTTTTCAACCTGTCCACCACTACAAAGATGCAGTCCTTCCCCTATGCTTTTGGCAACCTTGTGATGAAATCCATGGATATGCTTTCCCATTTTTGCTCCGGAATGGGTAAGGGTTGCAATAGTCATGTTGGGTGAGTGTCCTCATCTTTGTTTTCTTGGCATGTAGTACACTCCTTGACATGTTTAATGACATCCTCCTTGAGGCCCTTCCATGAAAACCTCTCTCTCACCTGTCTGTACGTCTTACTAATCCCCTGGTGCCATGCCATTGGTGAGTCATGACATGCCTGCAACACCTTGACCTTGAAGGCCGATCCAAGAACCAAAAAGATTTGGCCCTTGTAATAGATGAGGTCATTGATAATCCTGAAGTTATCATCATGTACATGTCCATCCAATAAATGACAAGCAAATTGATCCCTTGCATACTCCATCACCAAGTGGTCCTTCCAATCAACTGATACACCTGTCATGGAAAAAATGGATGGCCTCCTAGACAATGCATCAACCACCACGTTATTCTTCCCTTTGACAAATTCGATGTCAAAGTCATAGGCATGTATTCTACTTACCCATTTATGTTGCCTTTCGTTTAAGCCCTTCTGCTCCAATAGGTATTTAAGACTGTTATGATCTGATCTGACCACAAATCATGCACCTACCAGATATTGCCGGAATTTGGCTAGTGTGTGCATGATAACCAACATTTCTTTGTCATAAATGTTGTAAAGTAGCTCAGGACCCCTGAGTTTTTGGCTCTCATAGGCAAGAGGGTGCTTATTCTGCATCAGTACGACCCCTATGCCTTCTCCTGAGGCATCACACTCCAATGTGAAAGGTAAGCCAAAATATGGAAGAGCTAGGACTGGGCACGTGCTCATCACCTTTTTCATCTTATYCATCGTGATTTGGGCTTCTTCATTCCATTTGAAGGCTCTCTTCTTCATCAAATTGGTCAAGGGTGCACAAAATCGAGAGAATCCCTTGACGAATTTACTGTAATAAGTGCACATGCCTAGAAATCCCCTTGGCTCTGTGAGTGTCTTAGGGGTAGGCCACTCCAAAATGGCTTTTATTTTCTCTCGATGGACTTGTACCCCTTTTTCTCTGATGATGTGCCCTAAGTGGAGAACTTCTGTCATTCCAAACTCACATTTGGACTCCTTAGCATATAGTGTCTGCTCCTCCATTATAGACAGAATTTGGTCCACATGCTTAAGATGTTCTTCCCACGTCTTGCTGTAAATGAGTAAGTCATCGAAAAATACTAACAAGTGCTTCCTCAGTTGTTTGTTGAACACATGGTTCATGCAGGATTGGAATGTGGCTGGAGCATTGGTTAACCCAAAGGGCATCACCAAGAACTCATAATGGTCGTAATGACACCTGAAAACTGTTTTTGAAATGTCATCCTCCCTCATCTTGATTTGATGGTAGCTAGAACGAAGGTCAATCTTAGTGAAATAGACAGCTCCATGTAGTTCATCTAGCAACTCATCAATCCTGGGTATAGGGTACTTGTTTTAGATGGTCTTCTTATTCAAGGCTCGGAAGTCAATGCACATCCTCATCACCCCATCTTTCTTCTTAACCAACACTATCGAAGAAGCAAAAGGGATAGAGCTTGGCCTGATGTGTCCCATGTCCAAAAGTTATTTGATGGCCTTCTCTATCTCGTCTTTATACTTCTTTGGATGCCTATATGGTGTGGTGATGATTGGTTTAGCCCCTGCCTCTAGTTCAATAATATGCTCAAACCCCCTGTCTGGTGGCACCCCTGGTGGAATCGGTCTAAACACCTTGTGGTGCTTGTCAAGGATCTCCTAGATCTCTGGGGTGTAGTGAACCTTACCCTTCTCATCCACACGTGCTGAAATCCTGCACTATGCTGCATAAACTATCTCTGCTTTTTGGAAGATGACCTCCATCCTCTTGGCCATGACCACCTTTGCAGCATTCCCCGTCATGCCCTGGAGTACTACCTTTTGTCCACCCTCCTCTGTAAATGACATCTCCATGGTTTTGTAGTTGGTGGTGATAGGCCCCAATGTACTGAGCCACTGAACTCCAAGGATGATGTTGGTATCTGGGAGGTCCATGACATAGACGTCCTGTACCAGCTCATGCCTACCTAATGTAAACTTCATACCAGGAATGTACCTGTCACAAGGCATAGTTCTTCCACCTGCCACATCCACCTTGAACCCTTCAAAATCTACTGTGGGTATATGCCTCCTTTTCAGCAAGGTTGAATCAATGAAGTTATGAGAGGCTCCCCCATCAATCAGAACTGATACCTTATGTCCTTGCAAGATTCCCCTCATCTGGAAGGTGTTATATTTGGGCACTCCACTGATAGATGCCAAGGTGGATTTCTCCTCAACCGTACTATCCTGTCCTATGATCTCCTCCTCTGCTTTCTCAGTGGTTTCGGCCTCAATGTTCTGTATCTGGCCGATCTCCTTCTCTTTATCATTGTCAGAAGTGACCTCTATGTAATGCACCTGACCACAGCCCATGCATTTGTGTGTTGGGTTCCATGGTTCTTTGCAAGTGAAGCAAAGTTGCTTCCTCCTCAGTTTCCTCCCGGTGTTCTCATCCACTCTGCCACGACCTCTATCAAAACCCCTTGGGTCACGTCCCCCCTAGTTCATTGGAGGCCTTTGGTCTCTTCCTCCAGTGTTAAGAGGTGGCCTGGGTATACATTTTGGCCTAGCAGTTGGTCCTAGGTGCCTCGTCCTCCAGATAGCATCCTGTAAGTTGATAGGCTTAAAGGCCTTTACCCAACCCTTCAAGGGTTCCATCAGCCCCTCAATGAAGAGAATCACGAGTCTAGTTGGTGATATATCTTGCACCATCATGACCAACCTATGAAATTCTTCAATGTATGCCTCAGTCGTGCCTGTTTGTTTAAGTTGTGTGAGCTCCTTGAAGTGTAGATCAGGATCCCCTTGATCAAATCTATCAATGAGCCTCTGAGTGAATTCTGTGTAGGACATTATCTAATTGTGGCCTAGTGTGGTGAGTCCATGGTACCACCAGTCATGAGCCTTACCATCCAGGTACAAAGTGGCAAATTTGATGGCTTCCATCTCCCTCATGGGATTAAGCTGCAAATAGGTATCTAGCTTTCGCACCCATGCTTGTGCTGTCACCTTGGTTGTACCATCAAAGTATGGGATCTCTATCATCCCTGCTCTTCGTTCAAACTCAAAATTGCTCCTGTGGTTCGACCTGGGCTTATTTCTGAGCTTGAGTTGGCAATATTGATCCAGGGACATCTGCCTCTGAATGATCATATCCAGACCGTAGTACTCCTTAGTACATTGTGCCATCTGCTCCACAAAATCGTCCACCTGCTCCTGTTGTACCTGTTCATCTGTAAATGTGGGCAAGTATGGTCTAGGGTTAGCCCTACTACCCATTTGGCCATATGACGTGCCTCCTCCATGGCTTCCCTAGGATCTGGGAGCTATCTCCGGATTATATCTAATTTCACTATGGGATCCACCAGATCCACCAACCACTTTGTTTCCATACGAAACAGGGTCTTTCCCCTGATGAGTCATATGCATCAATAGCTAGGTTATCATCGTCTGGTTCTCATCAACCTTCCTCAAATTCCCATCTACCTTCTTTAAGGTCTCAGTGATTTCAACATGTTCTCTTTTGTTTGTCTCCTGGCTTTCTTGTAAGTGATGGAACAATTTTCTTTCTGTAAGATTTAAGGTCTTATGGAATTCGGCTGCTAAGTAGGCCAAGCCCTGTGGCTCACGGTCATCTCCTGAACCCTCCATTTCAGTTTCTATTTCACTGGGTTGTTTCTTTCTTCTGCCCATAAAGATCCCACTGTACCTCTGCATGCACTAATCCCCCACAGGTTTGGAGGATCAAAGCTCTGGTACCAGTGTAATGATCCCAGGCCAATTTTTCACTTGGAATCACTAACTAACCCCTAATTTGATTCTTATTTGTTGTGTATGCAGGTTGACCAGGAACATTTTGGTCTTAGGGTTTATTCAGTTATTTAACCATGGATTTATAAAAACATCATTGCCATCATTTGAAGATCATCAACACTACACAAGATAGAAACCACAAGCAAATAGTTGAACTTTATTATAAGAAAGCAAGCACCTGATACAATAGAGAAGAAGATCTAAATAGATGGCTTCAAGGCAATACTAGAGTTGTATACAAAATGCTCATGGGGATACAAATCAAACCTCCCAAAGGCTACCAATAGAAGATGAACGCTCAACTTCAAGACTAGGGTTTCGACCTTCCCTCAAGCAACTGGTACGACCCTGATGACTGTTGGTATGGCCTGCTAAAGACAAGGACACCAAGGGTTCGACCCTCCTAAAGATATAGACCTCTTGATGCTGCCAAACTCTCCCCAAAGATAGATCAAGGCAAGATAGGCCTCCTCCTAAAGTATGAAGCTCAAACACTGAAGCTTCCTCCTCAATCTGTAGAAACCCTAGGATGGTACGACCCTCCTGAAACCCTGAACATGGCCAATAGTATGGCCTAGCTAAATGGGGCCTCAAAATCGTCTGAAACTCTCCCGGATGATAGATCGGGCATCCACAAGCACTTGAGAGAAGTATCAAGATCAGATCTGGCCTATAGCCTTCTAGATCTGAGAATTGTTGAATCTCCAAGTCGTACCCTTCCTCCTGAAATCGTTCCAACCTGCAGTAAATGATGGGAACGTGATAATTCCTCCAAGAAGGCCTCAAACTGATGAGCAAGGGTTTGTAAG
>JASDQU010027353.1:3186-29468 GCA_032191745.1 Picea mariana
GTTGTATAGTGCAGTACTTGTAGTGGGAACAATGTTATACTATTGGTGTGCAACACAAAAGTTGTTCTCCGTAAATATTTCTGCACGACATAAAGGTATACATACACATTAGAAGAGCGTGGTGCATGCGCTACATTTTAGCGTGGTGTATGTAAAATTGGTGCATGCTAATAATTGGAAAGTAGTGCGCGTGAAGTTGATTGGGCATTCAATGTTCACAAGAAATTAGAAGAATAATTATGATGTTGTATGAAAATAGAATTGTACATGATTTCATGATTTGATTGTCTAGCCTAGAAACTTTTGTTGGCTGCAAATTTTGCAGAATTAAAAACAACTAGATCAGAACAACATCGAAACAACATCAACACAAGTTTAGAATCATGGAAGATGTGCAGGGGATTTTTAGTCATGAAGAAGAGAACAGAGGAATGTATGTCCATATGGGTATTGAAGGTACAAATTCCAATAGACATGGAGAAGGTAAGGAAGAGAGAATGAACTTGATGGAAACCATAAAGAGTTTGCAGAGGGATGTACTGATTCATAAAGATGACAATGAGAGGCTTATGAAAGCCAAGGAGCTACATGAAGACTTCAAAATTAAGTTGATGCAGAGATTGAAAATAATTGATAAGGAAATGGATAAGCAAACTGAGTCAAGCAGATAAGGAAGCCATAGGTCCCATGATAAGAGGGGAAGTTTAGTGCACAACATAAGTGTTTACAAACAACACCGTCACTCTCCAAGACATTCCACTAGGAGAGCACGCAGTAGTTCAAGTCCTGTCAAGAAACCTAAGAAGACTAGAGTGTATGAACTACGAGGGAAAATGAACAAAATAAATCCTCCTACTTTTGATGGTGAACATAAGAAGGATGAGGATACATAGTCATAGTTGTTAATTATGAGAAAGTATTTTCAGTTGCATAATTACTCTTCCAATGTAGAAGGAAGAATTGATATTTACCAGCTCAAGGGAAAAGCATCAATGTGGTGGGACCAATGTGTGCAAGTACAACGCATTGATGAGAAGAAAGTGACTTGGAAATAATTCAAGAGGTATTTCCAAAGGAAATACTTGACTAAGAGATACTATGAAAAGAAAATGAAAGAGTTATTTGAACTCAAGCTCAGGAGTATGACTATTGATGAGTATGAAAGAAGGTTTTTAGAACTACTGAAATATGTTTCCTTCATAAAATATGAGCAAGTTAAGATTCAGAGATATTTGAGTGGGATGCCACCATTTATCAGTGACATAATATAGTATGATGATCCCAAAACATTGGAGGAAACTATAAGAAAGGATAATTTCCTTTATGATCAGGAAAAAGGGAAAGCATCTTACCAAAAATATTGGGAAGACAAGAAGAAGAGTAAGATGGAACTAAGGAAGAAGGGGACTAAGCCACCATTCTTCAAAAAATAACTATCAGGAACAACCTTGAACCAGCTACTAAAGAATCCAAAATGATAGAGCCATTGGGGAAAAGGTCAATGCAAAAACCTATTCAATGTTGGGTTGTAAGGGAGATCATATGTACAGAGATTGTATGCACATAAGTGAAACAGTGAAGATTGATCATGGCACACAACAAGATGAAACAATAGAGGACATGGGTAGAAGTGTACTTAGGATTTATGTAGCCTTGGAAAATAAGCAAGCTGATTTTAAATCACATAATATTGAAGTAGAAGGTAAGATAAATAATCATCACATTGTTATTTTAATTGATTCAGGAGCTAGTCATAGTTATCTAGATCCTAAGATGGTGGAAATGTTTCATTTTCCAAGAAGAAAGATTGGAAAACCTTGGATGGTACAGCTAGCCACATAATCTAAAAGGAATATTAGTGAGATGGTTAAAGCATGTCCAATGAACCCGAATGGACCGAACACTGACGCAAAGTTGAATATCATACCTTTAGGTTCCTATGAATGCCTAATTAGTATGAATTGGTTGGATCAACACCATGTTGTCCTAGATTGTTATAGAAAATCATTTACTTGCTTGGATGGGGGAGGCGACTTAAGGACAATACAAGGGATTCCTAGAGCAGTGATGGTAAAAGAAGTTTCAGCCTTGCAGCTAAAGAAGAGTTACAGAAAAGGGTGTCAAATATTTGTTGCGCAAATGGAAGAGACACCTAGGGATAGGGTGTCAGACATTCAAGACCGTGTAGTCCTAAAAGTGTTTGAATATGTATTCAAGGAGATACCAGGACTACCACCTAAAAGAGATATTTATTTATCTATCAATCTGATGCTTGGAGCAGCTCTAGTATCTAAGACTCCTTACATGATGAGTACACTTGAACTGAAGGAATTACAGATGAAACTTGAAGAGCTTCTGAATAAGGGTTATATACATCCAAGTGTGTCACCTTCGAGAGCCTCTATATTGTTCGTAAAGAAAAAGGATGGAACTTTGAGACTTTGTATTGATTTCAGGCAATTGAACATGGTTACTGTGAAGAACAAGTAACCTTTTCCAAGGATAGATGACATTTTTTATCAGCTGAAAGAAGTAAAAATATTCTCCAATATTGATCTCAGGTTAGGCTACCATCAGGTAAGAATTCAAGAAGAATACATCAGAAAGAATGCTTTCAGAACAAATTATGGAAATTATGAGTTCACAATGGTTCCATTTGGGTTAACAAATGCACCAACTGTCTTCATGTGTCTCATGAATGGTGTATTCAGGAATTATTTGGACAAGTTTGTCATTGTATTTTTGGATGACATTATGATATATTCTAAGTTTGAAGAAGAACATGAGCAACACTTGAGAACGGTGTTACATTTTTTGAGGGAGCATCAATTGTATGCCAAATTGAGAAAGTGCTCATTCTACCAGAAACAAATACATTACTTGGCCATATCATCTCTAAAGAAGGAATAGAAGTAGATCCAGAAAAGGTAAGAGCCATGGAAGGATGGACAAATCCAAGAAATGTCTCTGAAGTAAGATCATTCATGGGCATTGCAGGTTACTACAGAAGATTCATTGAGGGATTCTCAAGAATTTCATACTCAATTACTTATTTGCAGAAGAAAGGTGTGAAGTTTGAGTGGACATTGGATTATGAAAGGAGTTTCCAACACTTAAAGAATTTACTAACAAGAGCTCCAATACTAAGGATCGTTGATCCAAATGAATATTTCATAGTATTCACTTATGCATGTAATGAGGGACATGGTGGAGTCTTTAGTCAGAATGGTTATGTTGTGTTCTACAAATCAATGAATTTGAAGGAGCATGAAAGAAACTATGCAACTCGTGATTTGGAGTTGGCAACCACAGTTCATGCCTTGAATATGTAGAGGTACTACCTCATGGGGAAAAGATTTGAAATGAGGACAAGCCATAGTGGTCTGAAATATTTGTTTGATCAACTAAATTTGAATGCCAGGAAAAGCAAATGGATAGACTTCATCAATGAATATGATTTTGATATAAAACATATCAAAGTTAAAGATAACAAGGTGGTTGATTCACTCAGCAGGAGGGTGAATGAGATTCATTCTACATGCGTTAGTATGTGTCAATCATATTTGAAAGGTGGAATTCTAGAAGCTCCTAAATCAGATAAAAAATACATGGAGTTAAGGGAAAAACTTCAGCAAGGAAGCTTACAACAAAAAGTTGAAGAATATAAGCTGGAAGAGGATGAAATTCTTAGATACAGAGGTAGAACTTATGTGCCAAATTATTGGGAATTGAAAAATCTAATATTTGGAGAAATGAATAATGTACCTTATGTTGGACACCCAGATTACCAGAAAACTATTGCAGCTATCAAGAGCTAATATTATTGGTGAGGCAAGAAGAAAGAAGTTGTTGAGTTTATTGCCAAGTGTTTGGCATGTCAGAAATTCAAGGCTAAGCATAGACATCCAACTAGTCTGCTACAACCATTACCCATTTTAGAGTGTAAGTGGGAAGTGGTTACAATGGATTTTATCACTAAGCTACCCATAACTAACAAGCAACATGATTCTATCATGGTGGTAGTGGACAAGCTTACCAAAGCTGCCCATTTTATTCCAGTAAAACTTACTCACAAGGTAGATAACATAGTTGATATATATCTAAGAGAAATAGCTCGATTGCATGGAATTCCCAAGACAATTGTGTCTGACAGAGATCCAAAATTTACTTCAAAATTTTGGCAAGGATTGTTCAATGGATTTGGAACAAATCTTCATTTTAGCACAACTTATCACCCAAAGTCAGATGAAAAAACATGAAGGGTGAATCAAGTAATTGAAGACATGTTAAGGATGTATGTCATGGATAAACCGTCCAAATGGGAGGATTATCTACACTTGGTAGAGTTTGACTACAACAATGGGAACCAAGCATCCCTGAAGATGAGCCCATTTGAGGCGCTCTATGGTAGTAAATGCAATGCACCAGTTAGTTGGGAAAACCCAACAGACCGCGTAGTAGTTGGGCTAGAACTACTCAGAGAAATGGAAGAGTAGATAATAAAAATTAAGCATAATTTAAAGGTTGCGCAGGATAGGTAGAAAATTTATGTTGATAAAGGCAAAACTCACGGGGAATTTAATGTGGATGATCATGTGTTCCTAAAAGTAAAGGCCAATAGAAGCTCCATTAAGTTGGGAAAGTGTTCAAAGTTGGCAGCACGGTTTTGTGGGCCATTTAAAATCCTGGAAAGGATTAGACCTAGGGAATAAATGCTTGCCTTGCGTGAATCAATGCATACTCATAATGTATTCATGTTTCCTTTCTTAAAAGATATATACATGATACTAATCATGCTATTTATTGGAATGTGATTCATGTGGAACTAGAAGGTGATTTTCAAGTGCATCATGTGCGCATATTGGATCAGAAGATCAAGCAGCTCTGGAATCGATCCATAGGGATATTAAAGGTCAAATGGACCTGGTATGGTCTTAAGGATGCGACTTGGGAACATGAGGATGCTATGCGGGTAGAATGCCCACATCTTTTTGAAAAAATTTTAAAATTTTGAATCTTCATGTGTATATATTGCACTAAGGATAGTGCATAAATAAGGGAGAAGGGATTGTAACACCCCTAGGAAGATCCCCAAGTGAAAATATAAATGCAATTTTATATCAATTATAAGCTGGTGAGCTAAAGTAACAAGTCTGTGGGTTTGGTTATGCACGCATTAAGTTAAGTGCACGAGGAACTCACATCAAAAGAGTGTGCACAATGGTAAAATTATACAACACATAGTTTTATGTCTTGGCGCGCATCTATGTAGGTACATAGGCAAAGCACAATAAAATTGAAACAACTTAAGGAATGCAACGCGCACAAGTATTAGTGCGAAAGGATTGGGCACTAAATAAAAAAGGCACACAAACCTTGATTCAATGTGCACTGGTTTAGTGCGCAGGTTTTTGAAGGGAAGAAGAACCATTTTGTATATAATTCATGTTGTAATGTGCACCTGTGAAAGGGTGCGAGGTTGGCGCACTGAGGAAAGAGTGCACGTATCTCAAAAGTTCTGCCCGCACTAGTTTTAAGAGCATGAACTGTGTATTTTGAGGCTAGTGAGCATGTATGTAAAAGATCAGTACTTTCGTACTGAGATGTAAATGTAATCACCTGCAAATTAAAGAAAATACATCCCTGTGGCAGACCAACCACGTAAAATAGTTCAAGGGGCTTAAACTCCACTAGCTGAGGTCAAGGGGGCTGGGTTAAAGGGGATTAAAGCCAAAATGGAATATTTTATTAATATTTCTTAAAAGGTGTAAAGTAAGGATATAATATTATATCCTAAGTCCTCAGGAGGGGACAAGTGTATAAAAGCAGTTCTGAACATGACAAGTGTCGAGTTGGGGACATGTTGTTGACAAAAGGCAGTTCTCAACCTGATAGGTGTCGAGTTAGGAACATGTAGTAAAAGGATTCAAACTTATCCCATTTTGGTAGGGAAGAATCTGGGGGCACGAAGACCATGGAAAAGAGTAAGTAAGTCTATTGTTCTTCCATTGAACAGATAGTTCCGTCAAAAACTATTCAGTTAGTGAATTGGTTAGTAGTTGTAATGAGCCTGATGATTACTATGATCAGTATGTTCAACAATGTTAGATATACCTGTGTATGAATTATCTTGGAGAGATAAATTGAAGAGGCAGGTTGACATGGCCATGGAACATTGAATTGAAGAGGCAGGTTATCAGGCCCGTAGAAGATTGCATTTTATCTAGGTGAGAGAATGGATCGAAAGTATTTCTCGAGGTGTCAAACTGTAGCGAAAAGGATCTGAGACTTCCTTTACATCCTGTTGTTGAAGCCATAGAAGGGAAGTGGGGAAACTGAAGTACTATTGAGAAGAGAAGGGGCACACTTCCTAGGGTGGGACATGCATGTGGGGAATGAGAGGCTGTAGGTTGTCAGTCCGAATTGGCATCTGTGACAGACATTCCTACAATTGAGTCACCTATATATGAGCTACCTGGGATCTATTTCCTGTAGAATGAAATACTTTAGCCTGGTTGGGAACCCTTTCCCAAGTGGAGTTTAGCCCAAGGTTGAGGGTGACCCACTGTTGAGATTTATGAACAATGCGGTCTAAGGCTGGGAGGAACGTGGAAGGTTTGCCCACGGTTGGTGTCTTTTATTTCAAAATATAAGTTCCAGTTGTGTGTTAAATAATGTTTTCAATTATATTTATGGAATTGTTGTCATGGGTCTATGTTATTTATGTTGTATGTATAATTTTGTCATGAATTATGTATAAATCTGTTAAGAAAATGTACGGAATTATGCTTTGTAGAGTTTCTATATGTTTTTCTAATTAATGACAGAGTAGTGTCAGAGCAATTTAAGTAGAATTTCTAACAATATGGTATCAGAGAAAGAGTTGTTTCGGTGACATTACCTAGTGGGTGGCTCGATATGTCACAATATGGTATTAGAACATTAACAGAACAGGTTAAGGAGTAGCATGGCCCATCCTGGGTGGTTGGGGGTGTTACATTCCACCATTTTGGAGGGAGAGACCTTTTGGACCTTCAAATTTTGGGTCAAAGAAGGGGTATCCCCTGGGAAAGTATAGGTGGTAAAGGGAGACTTCAGGGAGGGTGCCTAGAGGATGGTCTCTACTTCCCTATCTAATTGACATGCCTGCAACTAGGTATTTGGATGATGCATGTTCACACGAGCCTTTATAGCTTCTTTTAGACCACTGATAAAACATTCAAGGTAAATATCATTAGATAAGGCCTCGGTACAGATAGACAAATGTTCAAATGTCGTGATGAATTATGTGTGTTGTAGGAAAATTCCCTTGTGGACATGTGAATTTCCTCTTGGATCCTAGACCCCTATGACCAAGACAAAAAAATGATAACATTGAACATTGACATTCCTTTAAATGTAGCTAAACTAGTCAAAGGAAAAAGAGGAAGAAAGCATGATGTACCTTTTTTTGAAGTTTGTCCTTGCTCAGTCCAGGCTAAACTTGATCTTCAGGCCCTTTAATGAGTTCTTCAATTTAATAGACAACAAAGACAATGCATGATTCCTATTCTACCAAGATTAGTTTAAGCTAGATTTATCAAGAAGAGACAAGCCTATGAAATCATACACAAGCTTGAAGGAAACATGCCAAGCATATATTAATGAGAACATAACAAGGTACTTACAATCTGTAGATGTAGATGAAACAGCCTCACCAAGTCCTCCTTGTCCAATCCCTTGCTCGAAAGATCCACGATCAAAATGACAATACTTTTCACTGATACTATCCTCCTTTTCACCATGAGAATGCCTCCTTTTATAGGCTTTGGGAGGCTCAACCACCTTAGTTATCTTTGGAATAAGTTGAGGATATGACTCCATTAGTTGTCGTATCTCCCTTAGATACAACCTAAAGCTTGGATTCAATCCAAACCAACTTGGATCCTTTCTAGCTTTCCTTAGAGATAAGGGGGATTTCTTCCCAAGAATCTCTCAACCAATCGATGCTCCCTCAAAGATAGAAACAGAGCATTATAGTGATCCTTGATAAGTGTACAAGGAGTGTTAGCGGTCCCTGCAAGTGAGCAGGGGAGTGATGATCTCCAAAAATTCGTTTAATATAATAATTTCCCAAGAAAAAATAATGTGTAAGCTTTCCAAATGATGTTTTTTCCTTTTCTAACGTGTCTTAGAGGGTGTATCAAGTGTTCTTATGGTGTCGTCCACAATGCGACACATGCAGGATGAAAATGTAATGTTTGTGACACTTGCAACAAAAGTGCGACACTTATGATAACGATAATGGGACACTATCGAAGTGAGGAATTTTGATGTGTAACAGATTTCCCCTGAAAGTGCAAAGTCAAAAGACAGAAGTTGATGACTGAAGCACTTTGTAGATTTTTGAAGTAAGTTAATGGAGTTGGAGAACCTGGTAGAAGCTACAAACAACCATCAAACAAATGTTATCATATGTTTCAAACCCAAGGAAGGCATACCTATGCTTGAGTGACAAAGGACTTAAGGTATGGCTGCCAATAAATACATTGCGGATCCATAGTGATAATGATTTAAGGGTATAGCCACCAAAGATACAATGTGGATCAATACCTCCATGACATGAACTATTCGTAACCAAGAGAAATACACAGTGGATCTACGAGATGATAAGACATAGCCATGGACCAATACAAAGTGGATCTATGTGACAGTATATCAGTATGATCAAAGATCTCCTTTGCAGCCTAGGAAAGCAGATAACAAAGTGAAATCTCAACCCAGGGTCTTTGTCCGAATCTCAATGTAGTACGAATATAGCCATGTGAATAAGTTTTTTGATGTCGAACATGGTAGAAACCACTTGATTACCATTTAATGAGGTAAATTGTTAACAAGTTCGAGGGAAATCACTAGTGATGTCAATGACTCCCAAGGTACCCTAGTACAATCCAACGAATGTGAATAAATGAGTTGAAGTCGAACATTTGTGGAGTCATCTGATCAGAGTTCAATGATGTAAACCCAGTGTCAGAGGTGAGGAGGCCTTCCATTGAGGCATGTAGGTCCCAAGGTACTAATTGGTTTCTAAGTCAAATTCCTGGATGATGTGTTGAATTTGATAGGAAAATACTCGTCGAAGGAGGGCCTTGATGTATCCCCCATCATTGACACAAAAATGGCATAGAGATGTAAGATGGTGAATCAAATGACTATGGACTGACATAGGTATTGAAACTGGAAATTTGTGATGGTTGACTCTCGAGGTGGATACTTCCCTTGAACAGTGAGGAACAACATGACTTGGAAGCATAAACGTAACATGGACCAAAACATAATGCAGTGGATACTGTGACAGTCGTCGGGTGACCCAAAGGAGTGAAAAAAATCAGAGGATTGGTTCAGTGTAGAGGTTCAGCGGGTTATCCAAGTGTTCAAGATGTAGGTAGAAACAATGTGTCATGTTCAAAGGCGAATGCAAGAGTGACTTGTGACAATTCTAAAAGATAGTTTGGCTTGCTTCCTTCAATTTTTTCCCCCATCCAGATAGACGAGTACCTCTTTTTGTTTTTACGAGCTCAAGTAGGATAACACATGCTCGGTATAACTCACCTTCGGTAAGTCCCTCTTCCTTTGTTTAAAGAACTAGAAGAAGTAAGGGTTTGGTGCCATATGGTCCCTTCAATGTGTGATTTTAACGAGTCCAGAGAAGGAAAAATCAGTGGTTTTTCATGTTTAGAGAATCTGAAAAAAAACTTAAAGATGACTCCAGGGTTGTCCTTTTTCGTAAATTTAGTCTCCAAGGTCCGAAAAAGAGATAAACTCCTACTCGAGAGATGCCCTTTCAAAACCTTTTAAATGAGTGTGAAAGGAAGCAAGATCACTCAACAATATTTTCATGTTTAGAGAGTCTGAAAGGAGCTTAAAGGAAACTCTAGGGGTTTCCTTTTTTGTGTAACCTTTATGAGTCTAAAAAAGTGATAAAAGTCTACTCAGTTGCATTCTCATGTTTTTTTTTTTTACCACGAGAAAGAACAAATACTGTGCTTGTCAGTGTTACAAGGTTTGTTGAAAAAGATACTGCTTCCAAGCCTACAAATATAGACAATTCTGCATCCAGGCCTGCAAATATAGACAATTTTGCATCCAGGGTATTAGTGACTCCCCAAAAAATATTTAAAAACCCAAAATAAACTTTATATTAGAAAAAAATCAACCCTATAATACTGAAATAGGGTTAGAAATTTCAATTACCATTTCATTTTCACCAATTTCTTCATCTTTGGAGTTTTCAACCTTCGGAGGGCGATTTTAAAGCTACAAGTGCGAGAGATGTGATCGATCATTTCTGATTCTATCTGGACCAGGTTTGTCACCTTACCTTTCAATAATTTCTCGTGGTTTAAAATTGTATTTTAGCTAGTTCTTAGGGTGTTCTAGGCTCCTTAGGAAGCCCTGGGCACTGAATTGGATCAACGCTCCCTCAAAGGGGTGAGGGGAGCATCAATCGAGTTTTTAGCACCCTCGTGCATGTACCTAGGGAGCGCTAGCACTCTGTGAATAGGATTAGGGGAGCGCCGACGCAGAACCAAAAAAGAATGTTTCTTTTTAGGCTAAAAATACCCATTTTTTTCTATAAGAGGTTGACTAAAGGAATTTAAATGATTGTTTTTGCAATTTGCATGGATCATAGCCATGATTGAATGGAAGGAACATGAACATGAGTTCGATGATATGACTGCATTGCAAAACCCTCAAGCAAGGGCTTCTTTGAGAAAATGTGGTCTCCTCAAGTATTTCAAACTACAAAAAATGAAGAAAGAGGTTTTGTTACTTGAGTACCTGATTGGATTATGGGATGATGTCAAACAATCACTTTGTATTGGACCACAATTCCTCAAAATTGATCTCTACGATGTGTATTTTTTGATCGGCCTCTCAAGGACAGGGGCTCCTATACTTTTTTCTGGGCATCGAGCAACTCCTCAGCCTACCGAGGTATATGTGGTTGACCACTGTATTCCAGGATCTTGATTAGTCAGGGGATGAATCATGATCAAGGACGTGAGCTATTTGACACTGAGATCGATTCTATTTTCCATTACCAACTTGGAACGTAGTATGAGTGCTCACCTAGATTCAAAATCTCAAATTTCATACGCTCTACAATGTCTGCAGCCCATATTATTTAACTGGAGTGTGGGGTTCCTTCGTAACGTGAAGGAACAGATCACAAAGTGTAGGATTGGAAGGTAGAAGCAGTTTGGATATGACTCTTTCTCGGTTTCATTATTTTTGGAGCAAATACCCCAGATGCATCCACAAATTGCGTTGATAGAATGACCGACAACCGAGCCACGTATGGAAATATGGACTAGTTTTTGCCCAAGATTGGGGAACAAGGCCTCAACATTCAAGTTCACAGTTGACTTCTTCACTTGGTGGAGAAAGAAGTTGATTTTTATTGAGGACTTTCGATATCTCAGAGTGGATTTCTAGGGCAGTGTGGAATTAGTGCTCCCAGAGGGCATTGACTAGGATGTGTACGAAACCAAACCTTGTCATGTATTTTTTATTTTTTATTTTATATTATTTGTATGTGTACAAAGAGGGATTTTAACAGATGTTTTGTTTCATCATGCAGAAAGAGGCGCGTAGCGTCCGACAGAGATGCTGGCACTAGGGCATTGTGGAGACATGTAGATAGCCGTGGAGCATGAGGTGGCAGTGGGGGGGCTTCGGGAGATCGAGAGGAACCTCCGATGTCTGAATATGGGTGTCCCTCCTCTCAGGAGGTGAGACATACCTCTTCATTTGCAGAGGCATATAGTAGGGGTTCCTGAGAGTTTGAACCACTTGCTCCGATGAGTGGCTCGTGCAGTGGTGTGATTCTCGGAGCACAATGTGGTGCATGAGGAGTAGGATCCTCCATATGTTTTGTAGTCTTTACATGATGATATCATGGGCATGAGGTCCCATATTTTTCCCTATTATTTACTTTTTGATGTAAACAAACTTTTTCTATCATGCATTTTATATACATATATCTGAGTTTTGTGGTGCCAATGATGTTACATTTTATCTTGTGTGATTTTTTTAATGTACATGTGATTCCTTTTCCTTTTATTCATCTATGCATGAGATACCGATCCAAAATATAATTTGCAAGCGAATCCGATGTTATGTTGAGTTCTCTTGGTATGTGTTTGTATTGTGTAAATTCAAACATTCTTTCAAGACAATGAACTCTTAGGTGGAGATGCAATAAGACAGGATTGCGAACAACGTAAACTTGATTAAGCTGACAAACCACGAGTTGAGAATCTAGGTTGATGACCAGATGATATATACCTAGAGAGGAGGCCTCGGTTAAAAGTCTAATGACAACGTGATATTCTGCCACGTTATTGGTTGTTGATCCTAGGAAAATGCCTCCCGAACTCACCAAATCATCACAGTGGTAAATGACCCAAGCTGCATAAGCAATGTTTTGGGTGTGTCGACTAGCTCCATCTGTAAACCCGACAAAGATGGGAAAGGGAGATGTCATCTATGCACACAATCACAAGACAAAGTATAAGCGGCTAAAAAAAACTCGTACACACAAGAGAAAAGACACACCAAATAAAAAAATATAGTACAAAACACACATCCCAGATGTTCTATGCATAGTACTTCTTGAGGTAAAGCCTGTTTCGGGGCTCACAGAGAGATATTCCATCATAGTGAACTAGCTCGTAGGAACCTCTATGTAATACACGTTTTATGATATAGGGTCCATGCCACAGAGGTTCTAACTTTCCTTTCCCTATCTTATCATGAGCCTGGTCATAAACGAGGACTAGGTATCCTTCTGCAAAAGTACGAGGTTGAACAGATTTTTCATATTGACTCTTCATTCGTTTTTTATATGTATCGTTGACAAGAGCAGCATCGTGACATCCAACTTGAGTTCTCATGGAAAAAACCCAACTTGACATCCAACTCACTCATCATATGGTTTTGAAAATGTGAGCCATGATCTGTGACAATGGATTGTGGGACACTAAAGCAAGCGATGATGTGGTTAAAAATGAAGAGAGTTGCAGTACGACCATCATTAAGAAATGTAGGCACAACTTCATCCCATTTAGTGAAATAATCAACGACAACGATGATATAATCGTTCCCCTTGGATAAGGTACGCTTATATTTCATAAAATCAATTCCCCATTTGGAAAAGGGGCCGATGGCGACAATGGGATGGAACAGAGCAGGGTGGGTGTGTGCCTTTTTGTGAAAAACTTGATAGGGTGGGCATCATTTGACAACCTCAATACAATCTTTCAAGATGGAGGGCCAAAAATAACTGGCACGTAAGATATTTTGGGCTGTATCCATCCCATAAAGGTGACTGCCACAAGCTCCAAGGTGACAGTCATTCAAAATGTGTTCAGCCTCATCGTGGGTTAAACAACGTCGTAAGACAGTATCAATACCACGATAATACCAAGTGTCTCTGATGATAAGGTAGATTTTATAATGGTGGCGAATACGACGACGTTCTTCACGGGAGATATAAGGCTGGAAACGTTGGGTTTGAAAGTAGAGAAGAATATCTCCATACCAAGGGCTTGACGTGCTAATGAGGAACAAATATTTGTCGTGAAGAGAATCAATGGGATCAATATCTTCATCAGCATGGGGAAGATCGTAGATAAGTTCCGCAAAAACCAACGACTTTATATCTTTTGATTTGGCAAACTTGAGATCGAATTCTTGAATAATAACGATCCATTTGGAATATTTCCCCCCAAGGAATTGATGTGTAAGCATATGGTAGATGGGGTTTGAGTCTGTAATGACCGTGGTAATGCGTAACAGGATGTAATGGTGAAACCTCTGGACAATAATGACGACTGCCAGAGCCAAATTTTCAATGTGTGAATATCGAATCTCGGGACCAAATAGACTCTTGCTCAGATAGCAGATCACATGTCCATCACTGTTAAGTTCCTCTTGAACTAACACCATCGCAATAGTGGAAGTAGAGGCAACCAAATAAAGGATATAGTCTTGATCATAATTCATAGGATGCAAGAGAGGTGTGTGGGTTAATGCGTGTTTAAGAGCATCAAAAGAGCGTTGAGAAGTGTCATCCCAGATGAAAGGAGTGTCTTTCTTCAACAATCTCATAAATCCTTTAGTGAGTTCGGCGTAATTGCATATGAAACGGCAAAGAAAGTTTTCTTTCCCTTGCAAAATTTGTAGTCGGGTTAGATTGTTGGGAGGAGGTAAAGCAAGAATAGCTTTGAATTTCAAGGGATCCACCCTAATCCCATCTTTGGAGATGATGAATCCGAGGAGTCAACCTAATTTGACAATGAAGATACACTTGTGAGGGTTCAAACAGATATGGTAAAATCGACATTGAATAAAAATGGCCTGTAAATGACCAATATGGTCTTGTCGAGTGGACGAATGAACAGGTAAATCATCGAGGTAAGGCTACACAATCTGTTTGATATCGTGGAAGGCATACGACATGGCCTGCTGGAAAGTACCACCAATATTTTTAAGGCCAAAAGGTATCTTCCAATAGGTGAATGTCCCCCAAGGGTAGATGAAGGATGTCTTATGCTAATCAGCTGGAAGAATATCAATCTGGTTATATCCTGAAAATCCATCCATGAAAGAAAATATAACGTTGTTGGCGCAATTATCAATGATTTGGTCGATAAATGGTGTAGGGTAATTGTATTTTGGCCAAGCCTTGTTGAGATCCCTATAATTGACACAGAAACGAATGGTTCCTTGTTTTTTATCAACCAGAACAAAGTTAGAAACCCATTATGTCAAGGGGATAGGATAGATAAAGCCAGATTTCAACAGTTTTTCAACTTATGCCTTTATGGCCATGGTTTTCTTAGGATGAATTGGGCGAAGTTTTTGTCGTACGGGTTTAACAAATGGATAAGCTTTTATCTCATGCACAACAATCAATGGATCGATCCTTGGCATTTCCTCGTAGCTCCAAGCAAAGACATCATGTAATTCTTTAAATAAAGTGGTGTAAGCTTCCACTTCCTCGGGCAAACAATTAGCACCGAGATGAACATTTTCCATGATATACCTTCTTTGATTGAAATATCGATAGTGATGGTAGAAGAGAGGTTGCATAAATTCCCCTCGGAAGTAGTATCTTGGGTAAGTATAGGATATTGGGGAGAATCGACAACATCAGGGGGGAAGATAGAGTGTCTATCTTCCTAAATTTCATCTAGACTAGGAAGAAAAGATGATCGATGATGGTTTTCATCCAAACGTACCTCGTCAATACTAATCATTTCCATAATGGATTCATCTGATGGAAAAAACCGTAGGATGTAGTCGAAAGAAAAGGATAAGGAATCCAACCAAGATGGCAACGAATAAGTGTCGAATGCCAAATTATGTTGGTCATCCAAAGAGGGAGAGGCAGATTGGATAGCATCATATGAAGCCTCAACAGGACTAAGTGGCATAGCATCACCTAGTGCATTGAATTCCAAAGGACTAGGCACAACCCAAGGATAAGATGATTCGAAATATTGATATGCCATAGTCGAGATCATATTGATCATGGAAATGTGTTGTGTGGTGGGAGGAAGTGGTTCAGGGAAAGTACCCATAAGGGAATAATATTTTAAAATACCTACACCAACACTTTCATAAGTTATCTTACTATCTCCCAAGAAAGGAATATTGTTGGTGGAGGGAATGCGAGCATCGGGGGTGTAGTAATCTAACTGGTCGATAGTGACAATTTTACCTTGATAGGGGAATTGTACAGATCGAAAGACCGATGAAGCGATGATGGTCATGGAATAAAACAAACTTCTTCCTAACAACAAGTTGTAATCAAGGGGAGCATCGACTACCTCTACATCGACAAAGATGGTCTTTCCTCCCAACTGAACAATTAAGGACTGTAAGATTTCATGAGGACAAAAACCTCACCCATCGAATGCTCATAACATGGTAGGGGATTGGTTAAGTGTGGTTGATTTTAATCATTTCCAACATGCTAACGACATGACACAAGTTGAATCTCCCTCATCTAGTATGGTGTGGTGAATGTGCTGGTTATGAATAACCACATCAATTTGAAAAACAAGCTGGTGAGAAAGTCGTGACTTGAAGTTATCAAGGTTAAACATGATATTATTTGATTACTAAGGATCAATTGCACCAATGGCAGCCAAGAGCGTTCTACGTTGACTCAGAAAATGTTGTAGAACTTCAAGAGAGGACATAGCACATGGTGCTTGAGCCAAATCTTCAACAATGTTGTAGTTTTGGGTGGCATGTGAACTAGGATTAAAAGTTGATTTGTGAATATTTCTCTTGGGAGGGCATAAAATAGAGTCAAAAGTGGGTTTCTTAATTTGAAGTGACCTAGACGAAGGACTAACGGAGGCAGGAGATGGATCTGGTGGGGAACCGTTAGTGACTTTCTCTTTATCAGATTTAGCTTAAGTGTCATACGTTGTGGTGCAAGTGCTTAAATTGATCCCTTTGAACATATAAATATTAGCACTCGACGAGGCTTTCTCACTAGGAGGATGGATGGGATTTCCCCCTGCTGGATGGGCAAGGGCTTGAGCAACCATGGATTGTTGCTGAGGAGAAGGTTGTGTTAACACAACGGGTTGGGAATTCCCTTTGAAAATTTTTGCAACTTCGTCGCGATGAGGAGAGTCTTGGGTGTAATGATCATCACCATAAATGAGACATAGGAATTTTGTTTTTCACTGTGGTTTCTTTTCAGGAGCACGTGGTGGAGTTTGTTTTTTTTGATTTTGATTATTATTATTATTCTTTTTGGGTTTATTTTTTGTTTTCTTCTTGCCCCTGGATTGTTGCGAAGAGGCAGATTGGACTGCATTCACCTCAGAGATTTGAGTCGAAGGGGAGGTAGAGGAGAGAGAACTCAAACTGGTGACGGGTGCAGAAACAGAGCGATTAGCCGTTTCGGTCGACTGTGATGAAGATTGGGTTTTGACGGTACTATTGACTCCATTTGCATGTGTCGTGGAAGAAGGTTTGGATGGATCAGTAGAAGTACGGGGAACATTTGGTATCAACTCATATAATGTACAAGATTAGGATTAAACCAAATCTAAATACTGAGCTCAAGCAATGGCTTCTTCCTCAGTGACCACACCACCCATGGCGATGTCATGACCAATTGGGGGTAAAATAGATTTAGTAAACCATTCGTCCAATAATTGGTCAGGAATGGTCTCTTTAATCAAACTTCATCGTCGTCTCTAGTCATGAATGTGATCAGAGATATGAACGGAGTTCATTTGACGAAGTGAGGTTAAGAGTTTAGTACCCATATCGTAACGGATGAGTAATTTAAAATGCGTGAGAAAATCCATAGCTAAGGAGTTGAAGTCTTGAAAGGTACCACATTCAAGTTCAATGTACCATTTGGTTGTGGAGCTCGTGAGTGTGCGTTGGAAAAGACACAAACGTATAGAATCATCCATCAGTGAGTTTGATGAAAACCATATATGGAATGTCATACCATGTTTGTTCGGGTCTTCCCCGGGTTTACCATCAAAATTGGGGATGTCAGAAGGTAATTTAGCAGGAATTACCGGCCAGAAAGGAAAATGTAATATGGGATCATTTGTCAACTGATACAAATTTGGTAGATCCAGCGTGGCGAGGAATGGTAATTGTCGGTTAACCTGAGGGTGATACTGATGCGTCATAGGGACACCAGTGGGGCCATAAACTGGTTGAGGTGGATAATTGGGTCCAGTAGGCCCTCCCATATATGGTTGTTGTTGACCAGTATAGGCAAGATTCGATTGTTGTTGAGGAATGTTCATGAGTGGAGGGAAACTCGGTTGATTCTGGGGAGTATAAGTTGGTTGATTAGGTTGTGGGGGATAAATAGTTTGTCCTTGAGGAGGGTAAACATTTTGTCTCTGTGTAGGGTAAACATTTAACCCTTGGGGAGGATAAGTTTGTTGTCCTTGAGGACCCCAGGTGGGATTTGGGACACTCGGATAAGGTTGTCCAAAATACAATCCGGAAGGAACATGATTTGGTACTCCTCCTTGTGGGTTATGGTATGATTTCCCCCCTTGGTAATGTTGATTAAATGTACCTCCTTGAGGTACTCCCCAAGGTTGTGAATGGTTTTCGGCAAAAGGGGGTTGTCCCCCAACAGGTATGTGAAAGGGTGGTTGTCCCCTAGGAGGGACATGCCCACTAGATGATGGTTTCCCCCCAGTCAGGATTTTTCCCACAGTTGATTGTGTGTGTATGGAAAGGGTCTGCATTCTCTAATGTAAATGTGTTCCAATAGGATTTTGTGAAACATAGGGAGATGTGGTGTGAAAAGGTGTAGTGGTGGGAGCAATAGTTGAAGTACCTTGTGCATGATTAGGTGTGTTGGTTTTGTGTTGACGTAGCAGCAGGATCGACTACTTGTTCGATGGGATGATCAATAGTCTGACCGGACGGTCTTGCCTCAACAGAAGTAGAGGTAAGAGGGTCATGAGGATCAATAGGTGGTCAAATAAATTTAAAATGTTCATAAAGATCACATCCTGATGGAGTCCTCCATATGGACCGAACATGTGTCTGTTGTGGATTTACCATGCCAGCAAACCGGATAGGAGTTATGTAGTCATCATAATCACGTTGTGTGTCTTTCATCTGTGTTTCGATACATGGCCTCAACGGAAAACGTTGAACTTCCTCTTCTATTATGTTACCGAACAAGTCTAGTCAAACAATAAGTGGTTCGAGAGGAGCTTCTGACATAGGGATAGTATGAGGAATGGAAT
Source organism: Picea mariana (assembly GCA_032191745.1). Lineage (NCBI taxonomy): Eukaryota > Viridiplantae > Streptophyta > Pinopsida > Pinales > Pinaceae > Picea > Picea mariana. The sequence goes on from JASDQU010027353.1 coordinate 21,996, forward strand.
CCTCAACCATAACCATGGCACTTTCAAGGTTTCTAACAAAGGAGTAACAACGCTCCCAGCATCAGAGTGATTTTCTACCTCTTCATGGTAAATGTCTTCAGGTGAACTAGGAGGTAAGGGTTCATAGCCTTCTAGAGGCAACCCTTGCATCCTACGTGATCTACGAATACCTTTATTGTCTACAGTCTCAATCTTGAAAAATTATTAAATAAACCAACAACACACGCTAAAAAATCTAGAAGAAACAACAAGAAAACAAAACCTTCTCTCAATGACCGTACTAGTTGGTGATGAAATCCAACATCACGTGATCAAATTGAGAAGGGGATAGGATATGAGTAGGTGGAACAATTATGTTGGTCACCTGCTTAACAGACTTACGCCTTGGTGCAAGCTTCCACACAATAATTATGGATTTACCCTCTAAGGAGCCCGAGTGAGCTTGACCAACGTTTGTTCCAGGTACAACAAAAACTTCCCTTCACCATCACCTTATGTGAGGACCCTAAATATTATGGCTACTAAGGAAGCCAACTTGCAATCAACCTATGGGTGGGTATAGTCGACAGTACATTCTGAATGTATGGGCAGGATAACAAGTTCGAAATCCTTCGAGAGAACTGAGGACAAGTGGACTGGTAGAACTCCAGAGAACCCCAAACGGATTCAGAATTCACAAAGCACTAAGACCAATTGAAGATAGTTGGACCTCAAGAAGAATCCCCAATATATGATGTTACTACTATGAATGGTTAAACCTCGGAGAAATAATCTTTGTGGCTCTCTCGAACGCGGCCTCATGCATAACCCATGCGTGAGAGGGGGATCCCAACTATGCTTATACGAAAATTGGATTTACTCTCCCTATCACAATATGCTAAGTTTGTTTTGAATGCTTTGGAGAGTTGTACTCACAGTCTAATCCAAAGAGCTAATCCTAGTCTAATGTTGGTGGAAGAATCTAAAAAGAAAAAGTTTCTAGATTGATTTTAATTAGCGTTGATTTTAGTGGTTTTTCTTTACTCAGAGGTGAATGAGAGTGAAACTGATGATGTTACGACTCGAATCCAAAAGAAGCAAAATAAAAATGATAAGAAAATGTTTCTTTCAATGAACTTCTATTTATAGGAAGGAGAAGAGTTTTCTTTCACTATCAAACACAAAAATGCAGAAATTTCATGCAACTGTTTTCAACAAGAATCCAATTCAATGCTAAACTATTCAGAAATTGTATCCAAAAACAAATCATAAAAAGGTATCTTTTCATTTGAATATGGATATGAATTGATTTAACTTAATGCTTCTTATGCCAAAAAAGGTTTCACTATTGCAGCTTTAGACAATTGGAAGCAAGCATCATACAAACAAAAAGAACACTCTCACAACAATAAAATAAGAAGAAAAAACAATTCCAAACTTTTTAAAAAGAAAGCCAAAATAACAAAACTAACTTAAGAAATTTTCTTGGAAAGATACAAAGATCAAATACCAATTAAAACAATACAAAGATCTCTGAGTTTCCTTGTAATAACCTTCAAATGATCAATGAAAGAGAAAGTATCAAAAATGAACTCAAAATCTCGAAGAGAAAGAGTGATTTCAAAACAAGGAAAAAACTTTAAAAAATACAAACAAAGATCAAAAAGTCTTAAAAATAAACAGGTTGCAGGATTTATAGACGACACAAGCTGACAGAACAATTCCTGAGCAAAAGAAGAAACCAAAAATTACACCCAACACAAAGTATCCAACAATTTTTCAAAAAAGAGAAAAATCGGTGCTCTGGTTTTATTAGCACCAGAGCGCTACAATGCTCTCTAAAGAACTACAGGGGAGCGTCGATACTGAATTCAATGCTTTGGATGTAAAGGAAGAAGGGTGCAGTTTTATGAGAATGAACAAGAATCAACCCAGAAAATAAAAACTCAGGAAGGCTTGATCATCAGTATGTGTGAGATGACTTCAGGACTGACAACAAATGTATAAAAGAGAAAAATACAATGAGCATGATATGAAGACGAGCAAAATCTAAGAAAAAACCAAGGAAAGAAACCAAAACTGAAAGCTTCGATCCCCAGTGGAGTCGCCAATTTTTGTTGTAGGAAAATTTCCCTGCAGATAAGTGAATGTCCTCTTGGATCCTAGACCCCTATGACCAAGACAAAAAAATGCTAACATTGAACACTGACATTCCTTTAAATGTAGCTAAACTAGTCAAAGGAAAAAGAGGAAGAAATAATGATGTACCTTTTTTCTAAATCTTGTCCTTGCTCGGTCTAGGTTGAACTTGATCTTCAGGCCCTTTAATGAGTTCTACAATTTAATAAACAACAAAGACAATGCATTCTTCCTATTCTACCAAGATTAGTTTAAGCTATATTTATCAAGAAGAGACAAGCCTATGCAATCATACACAAGCTTGAAGGAAACATGCCAAGCATATATTAATGAGAACATAACAAGGTACTTACAATCTATAGATGCAGATGCAACAACCTCACCAAGTCCTCCTTGTCCAACCCCTTGCTCGAAAGATCCATGATCATAATGACAATACTTTTCATTGATATTCTTCTCCTTTTAACCATGAGAATTCCTCCTTTTATAGGCTTTGGGAGGCTCAACCACCTTAGTTATCTTTGGAATAAGTTGAGGATATGACTCCATCAGTTGTGGTGTCTCCCTTAGATACATCCTAAAGCTTGGATTCGAGCCAAACCAACTTGGATCCTTTATAGCAATCCTTAGAAATAAAGGGGGATTTATTCCCAAGAATATCTCAACCAATCAACGCTCCCTCAAAGCTTGCAACATAGCGCTATAGCGCTCCCTGCTAAGTGTACAAGGAGCGCTAGCAGTCCCTACAAGTGAACAGGGGATCATTGATCTCCAAAAATTCGTTTAATATAATAATTTACCAAGGAAAAATAATGTGTAATATTTCCAAATGATGTGTTTTCCTTTTTTAACATGTCTTAGAGGGTGTATCAAGTGTTCTTATGGTGTCGTCCGCAATGCGACAAATGCAGGAAGAAAATGCGATATTTATGACACTTGCAACAAAAGTGTGACACTTACGATAATGTTAATGGGACATTATCGAAGTGAGGAATTTTGATGTGTAACAATGTGACAGATCCAGTTTGGTGCAGCTTAGTGAGTCGGCCCAAAAATTTTGATTCCCTATCAAAATGGGAACAAACTACTTTGGAGAACATGTTCCAATTGGGAGGTCCTCGATAACATTTCTTATGTCACTACCGCCACTTCCATCGTTCTTGATCCAAGTACAAAACCCCTACATGGAGTTTGGTCTCATCATATTCAATATCATGAAGGGAGAAGTATTGTTCCATTTGAGAAACCCACCCGACTGGGTTGGAACCATCAAATTTATGCATGTCAACTTTGGGCACCTTATTCCAAGAAGGTGAAGAACCTCAAGGGGAGCGGTAGGACCAAGTATGTTCATAATGAGAAGATTGAAGTTCTTCTGGGTTTGGCTCAACATTCTTACTCTTGAAGAGTTCCACCAATTTGTTGTATTATTGTTCAAGGGCTGTGGTGAATTCATTGCAGAGGGAAGTCATGTTGTCGTCAATTTGTTTTTCTAGGTGGGACATTATATCCTCTAAGGTTTCTTGGGATTGAGATCAAGTGGTAGGCATGATGAAGGATTCGGTAGCAGTGGAGGTGTCAGGATGGAAAAAAATGGGCTTAAAAATGATAGATACCCAAGTTATCAGGACAAATAGAGGAATCCAATGGGATAGGTCTCAAGAAAGGCGTCCCAGAGGGGGTTGGGTTCGCAGGGAAGAAAAAGGATTAAAATTAAATGGTACCAATGCGATCATAATGAAGACAGGAATGTAATGGACAGGTCACAAATAAGGGTGTTGATAGGACCATTTTTTTAACTCCTATGGAGTTATACTCCGAACTAAATAATACTACAGAGGCAAAATGCCCAAATTCTTAATAGGACACAAGATGCAGTAATTTCACAACCCCAATGCAGATGACAAGGTTGCATTGCAATAGATCTTGTCTTTTATTTCTTTGTTTCTTTCCCAAGGTTTAGGGTTTGCAGGGAATATACAGTTAATGGTTTTCCTTGTGCTATAAATCTTTTATATACATGCAGGTCCAACAATAGTACTTGTCCCTATATCTTAGGGCACCAACTAAGGAGGCTATACCGTACCTTTAGTCGTACTATCCGACTACCTAGGTACTAGAAAGTCAATTCCTAAGTGTTTTTCTCGGTGACATTATAATAGTCAGGTGGTTGATCGCTTTATCTATGGAGGGCTTCAGGATGCCTAGGTCGATCTATATATAAGTGTTGTCTGATGTGATACCATTCGAAGGGGTACCAACGGGGGTTACAAGGGCGGCCAACATATGTGAACTTAAGAACCACTTGTATTTCCTATGTGTATGACTCTCCCACCGTGGGTTTATGCATGTAATGACAGATCTTTGTATCTTAAAGATGTTGGAATACATCTCTACCTTGGAAAAAAACTAGCCCACAAGTCTTGCCCTGGAAAGAGATCCGATACCACTTGAAATATTCTTGATACAATATATTATGCAGAACATAAAATATCTAGCAGGAAATGACAGAATAATAATGATATATCCAGAAAAATATCAGAAGAACACCAAAATGACACCAAAATATTCACCGGGAAGAGAAACTTTATTATAATAACAATGTTCACTTGCCTCTTCGAGGGGGAAACCTCCAACAAAGAAGAGCTCTATTACAATAATCTCCAAGAAAAAATATCCAATGCCTCCTATTCTTATTTATACTAATTCTACCTTCTAAGGAAACTTCTAGAGGAAGATCTTTCTAGAAGCGAAAGCTTCTATGAGGTCTTCTTACATTGACTTATTCTTCTTTATTTATTAGGCCTTATTAACTAACGTCGGTCTTTATTAAATAGAAAACATATACTTCTAACTAATGACCCATGGAGAGGGGTTAGGATCGGATCCTAACATTACATCCATACTCAATTAGTAATTTAAAAAATATATAAATAGGTATTATTCATCACCTTCCAATTATCTTTTCTATTTATGCTCCTAGAGTTTCTTGTGTTTCTTTTTCTTTTTTTCTAATTGAGTGGGTGCAAATGAAATGGTTTTTTCCTATTTAAATCAAACTTCTAGTTAAAATCATACTTTTTTCTATTATCTTCAACTCCTAAGTACTTTTCCAATTATCAAGGTGAGTTTGACGTCGATTTTCCCCTTTTATAAAATATGCAGAGATCTACATGAGAAATCAAGTCATAAATGCACTTTTTCATTTCTTTATGCCAAATAATTTTGCAATTCAAAGGATACTTTTCTCCCAAAGTATACACATATACAAACCAAATTCAATACTAAGGGTGAGACCAAGTTAACTTAAAACCTTCAAGTATTTAGTACCAAGATATAGGCATAACCTCTGCAACTCTTTAAGTGCATGATACCAAGTGTGAGATTATTCCAACTTAGATCTTTCAAGTATCCATTTTCATGCTGGGGGATTTGTGTCATGGTTGGGACCTAGTTAACCCAACTTGCTTACCTCTACTAAGAGACTAATATACATTGAGGAATAAGGATTGACATCATATTGTGTTCTTCTTAGTTAAACCTTGCAAGTGTTGAATCTGCAGCCTACCCTCACAACAATGTGTAACCTCCAAGAAAAAACATATGTTGTTCAACCTACTACACAACATGGAGGCTAGTAGGAATAAATAGGAAACCTAGACCTCTTTTTCTCATAATTTCAGAATACTTATGTAGTTTATATCTAGAAAGTTCAAGCAACAATGCTCATCATGTCACAACTTTTCACACAATTATTTTCCCATTTGTAAGATTAATTAGAAATTATTACTCTCGTATATGCATAGATATAGAGCCAAACACATCAAATAGTATTCTCTAATAATCATTAATGAACAATAACCAACAATATACATATGGCAATCATCAATATCCTAAGTCCACATATCTTGACTCAATTTAGAGTCCATGTGTTAAGCCCTAAATAATGGCTCATTACCCCTTAATTGGGGCATATTACATTATTAATGTTACTTTATTTATGTCATATTTAGTCCATTAGTTGTAATTATACCTCCCAGTCTCCTATATATACCAAGGAGACATTTTCATTTGGAATCATATTGTAATTGTACATTTATGTGGGCATAAGGAGGTTGCCCCCTCGAAGAGGCTTATTATCTGAATTTCTCTCTTTTTCAAGGCGTTGAGTACTTATTCTAAGGTTTTTCTATGCTATATTTATATTTGGTTCTTAACATATGGTATCAGAGCTCAAGGTCTTGGGGTTTCGCTGCTACATCTAAGACACCTTGTCATTTTCGCTATAATTTTTTTTATAAATGTTTCAGAAGGAACGTCTTGGAGGATATTTATTATACAGAGCAAGGTAAGTTTGGTTAAAATTTCAGCTCCCGAGGCCTTATACTTTCAGAGATACATCCTGTGCAAGATAGGTTTCTGGAATAATCCTAAACTGAGTCATTGCGGAATTTTCACTATAATTTTTTTTTTGTAACGTTTCAGACCCTGAACTCCAGTAGATATTCATAGAAATTAGTAAGGTATCTATGGTAAAAATTTAAGCTTCTGTTTCATCTTACATTTGTATATACACCCTGTGGAAGATAGGGTATCTGACTAGTCTCAAGAAGGTGTTCCAGGTAACACTATCATAACTTCTTCCTAGGGTATCCAAATTGAGTGAGACTGGTTGCATTGGATAGTGGACATTTTTTACTATTACAGGTATGAGTTTCAGAATTTTATATCAATTATTTTTTGCAGGGCACGCTATACAAGTGAAATCTCCTGGAAAGGACAAAAATCAGCAAGTTGTGGGGAAGTTACCGTAAATTCCACTTGGAACATCCAATTTTGATCAGACCCGTGGCATTGCAGAGAATAAATATCAGAAAATTACAAAAAATAAAGTTTCATACCCAGAAGGGCCAAAACTTTGGAGATACAACAGAATAAATATTGTCTAGTAGAACCCACCTCAAAATCAAGGTTCAAAAGTGATACTTGGCCAATATGCCACCCAAAAAGGGAACTTCTACACAAAATAAGCCTCCAGAAAGTCCTACTTGGACTCTTGATGAAGGTGAAGAAATGCGTAGGGACATAAATGAATTACAAAAGAAGACAGTGACAAAAGATGAACTACAAGGGATGATGGATTCAACTGAAGCTAAATTGGAGGCAATAATGGATACTAAGATGGATGGTTAAAAAAGGGAGATCATGGAAGGAATGAAAAATTTCCTAATAGAGAGGACACTTGAAACTGAAAATTTGTCCCATGAAATTCATGATGAGGACACAAAGAAGATGAATCAAGAATGGAGAAACTCCAACTTTGGGTTGAAGACCAACCACGTTCCTAAGATCGAT
>JASDQU010027354.1:0-24347 GCA_032191745.1 Picea mariana
TTTATCAAATCTTCAAAGGGTTGAAGAGGGAATTCGAATTTGAGACTTGATGGTCAAATTTGACTTGGTTGAAGTCTTCAAATACACCTGTAAACATCATGAAACTCATCCCACTTTCATATATAAGTGTAAACATGTTAGTTTTCCAATATTTAATCATAAATTCACTCAAAAAACACTAAAATAGATGCATTGGAAAATAATATGTCTAAAACCCATGTAATCATGAAAATGGTTTAATGTAAGGGTATGGAAAAGCGAAATATGGTTAAAAGTGAAGTGAAAGTGAAGTGAAAATGTTGGTAAAAAGATGATACTTTGGCGACTCAACAGGTCCCTCTTTTCCCTCTTCTTCGTTGTCCCAGATTGGCTCCAAGCCACTTGCTAGGAATGGTTGCAAGATCCCAAAATCTATTGCCTGATCCAGCAATTGCAAGAAAAATCTCAAGATTCTCCAGGGTACTCTTGGGACAATAATGAGCTTCACTATAAAGGTCGTCTATATTTAAGCAAAAAGTCGCAGCTTAAATCCATGGTGCTTTTTGAGCTTTATGCTTCAACCACCACTAGGAATTTTGGGTTTACCAAAACCTATGAAAGGGTCAAACGCTCTTTTTTTCTGGGATGGTATGAAACAGGAGGTCTGCACCTTTGTGGATGAATGTGATGTCTGTCAATGCAACAAGGGAGAAACATTCAAAGCACCAGACACACTTCAACCCCTTCCAATTCCCCATTCTACTTGGCCGGATATTTCTATGGATTTCATTGTGGACCTACCTATATCCGGGAATAAGAAAGTCATCATGTTGGTGGTTGATCGTCTTTCCAAATATGCTCATTTTTGTGCTCTACAACATCCCTTCACCGCATCCATAGTGGCTCAAGTTTTGATGGATAATATCTCTGACAGGCATCCCATGTTCACCAACAATTTTGGGCAAGAGTTTTTCAAGCTATAGGGCACCCAATTACATCTCATCACCGCCTATCATCCCCAGACTGATGGCCAAACTGAAATTGTCAACAAGTGTTTGGAAACATATTTACGGTGTTTTGTATCTGAATGAAAACATCAATGGGCTCAGTGGTTACCACTAGTTGAATGGTAGTACAACACATCTTACCATACAACTACTCACATGACTCCTGTTGAAGCAGTATACATACAAAAACCACCATCGGTTATATCATAAATGCAAGGTGTCTCGAAGGTTCAAGAGGTTGACAAAAATATTACAGTACGTGAGGCCATTCTTTGTACACTCAAAGTAAATTTGGTGATGATTCAAAATCGCATGAAGTAGCAAGCTGATCAAGGTCGTTCTTAACATAAATTTGATTAAGGGGGCCAGGTGTTTCTTCGTCTGCAACCTTATAAGAAAACTTCACTCAAAGCTGAACATTGTCAAAAGCTTGCTCCCAAATTTTATGGTCCTTGTGCCATTTTCAAGCATGTGGGGTGAGTCGCCTACTAGTTAGCGCTGCCTAGTGATTCTAAGCTCCATCATATTTTTCATGTTTCATGCTTAAAGAAGGTGATTGGAACTAAGTGACAAAATCAAACCCATCTCCCTAAGTTGGATGACGAAGGTTCCATTTGGTTACAACCCCAAGCAGTATTGAACCAGCGTGAACGTCTTCTCTGTTAGCGCACCATCTAGGAAGTGTTAGTACAGTGGAAAGATACAACTCTAAAAGATGCCACCTAGGAGCCCACTGCCATTCTATAACAATTTCCTGATATCAAGCCTTGAGGACAAGGTTGTTTTTCAAGGGGGAGGTCATGTTATGGACCTTACCTCCGTAACCCCTCACATAGGTAGAATAATATATTTTCCATGTAATAAAGGTCGAGATTAGTTTATAAGGCCTATTTAATAAATGTGAACAAGTCAATGTAAGAATACCTAATAGAAGCCTCCTCTTCTAAAATGATCTTCCACTAGAAGGTTCTTTAGAAGATAGAATTAGTATAAATAAGAATAGGAGGCATGAGAAATCTTTGTCTTGAGAATCACTGTAATAGAGTTTTTCTCTGCTGGAGGTTGCCCCCTTGAAGAGGCAAGTGGACATTTCTTTCTTGAATAAAGCTATCATTTTTGGTGTTGCTATTCTCAATATTATATTGTTCCATAGATATCTGTTGAATTTTTTTATTTTTGCAAATTATATTACATTTGGTACCTTACACTCGGAGACTTCCTATCTGGACTATTGCTGGTAAAGTGGGTTAGTCGAAGCACTATTGAGAAGAGGAGCACACTTCCTTGGGTGTGACAGGTGCATGGGGAATGAGGGACTATAGGCTAGTTGTAGAAGAGGGCACCTTGGAATCAACAATTCTATTGAGATTCAGACCTTAGCTTGTCACTAAGAACCCTTTTTTCCTAGTGGAGATAAGCCTCGGCTCGGGGGTGACCTGTTGTTGAAATATTATGAGCAACAAAGTCTATGGCTGGGAGGAATGTCTGAGTTCTGCACGTAGTTGATGACCTTCATAAAATATAAGTGTTCTTATGTGCTTTTCTTGTTTACTGTGTGCTTATTTGTCTATGTTTGACATGGGTTAAATTCTTGTATATTGTCGCATATAAGTACTTGTTGTTATTATGTTTAATGTTTTTTGCGCATGTAAGTATGGTGCTTATAGTCTGTATTTGTAGTTGTGCAAGGTTATGACAAATGATGATAGTCTTGTGTGTTAAGTTAACCTTATGATTTGGTTATGAGTCTTCAAGAAGAATATTGAATAGCTGGGTGGTCCAGGTGGATATTGGTGGCCACCCACCTATTCCAATTGGCTCCTCGTGTCCATTTTTGTTCAGTACATTCTTCTGCACTACTTTGTAATTGTGGGTTCTACACTTTTAGGGATGTCTGAAGCCCCACACATCCCTGAGGTGGATAAGAGTGGCCTCTCGCCTAATCCAGTTGACTTATTTTGTATGTTTTCATGTCAGGACATCTTGTTGTACTTTTAGGGTCGTTTTGGGGCCCTAAACGTTGTTTTTTTGGCTCGCCACATTCAAAATATAAACGAAGTCAGAGTTTGATGAAAAAATGTGTATTTCTATGAAAGACCTTTCCAATGAGATATCACATGCCTAAAACGGAGGTCGTATGCAAACGTTACGACCCTAGGAAAATGAGGTACCAAATTACACCAACTTACACATAGGGCCCACATGAATTTTGACGTTTCACCTTCTAGGGTTAGGTTTTTGGATGTCTAGGGTTTTGGCATTCATGAGTAATATCAAAAAGGCCTATGGAGCCTCATTGTAATCGATTCTTCTCATATGGATGTGCGTAGCAGCCACATCTCTTCTCAGAGATAGCTACCACCATTCGAGCAAGTTTTCAGTTCTGCAGTTTTACAGTTTCAACTTATTTCATTATTTAATAGAAGATATTGTTCACTGGATATTTGTGTTATTATCCATATCTTTGTGTTTATTGTATTCAGTCTGTTAATCAGTTCGTTCTGCTCCTAAATCCAGATCAGTGGTATCATAGTGGTCTTCTCTTCATTTATTTTTCTTCGTGCGTGTCCCTGACAAGATCTGGGTACAAGAAGTTGGGACTCAAACCAATCGAGCCATTACCATATCGGTCGCATCGAGCCTGAAAACAACCTATGGGGGAAGAAAATAAAGATTATGGAGTAGGAGATCCTATTAAAATGTTGCCCCAGGAAGCCCTCACACGACAAGGAATAAAATGATGGACAACTTCACGCAGATCCTTCGACGACTTCCCACAGGAGAAGCATCTTCATAAAGCGTCCATGCAACCCCCTTCAAGGTACAGGTAAATTTTGATATTCAATTATTTGAAGGATTGATAGATGCAAATGTTGTAGATAAATGGTTGAATCTGTTCGAAGGATATTTTTCGGTCCACAATTTTTTTGATAGGGAAAAGATCACTTTTGCACTCCTCAAGGGTGTTCCCCATGTTAAAGACTGGTGGGATACTTACTCTGAGAAAATGGTCATGGAGTAATCTACAATGTTTGTGGTGGTCCCTACATGGGATTCATTTCGGGATTCCATTAAAGAACAATACTATCATGTTGGAAGCTACGAGGACCAGTACAATAGATGGACCACATAATGTCAAGAAAGGGACTAGACAGTACCAGATTTCACCAACATTTTCCACACCCTACGCACCAAATTGGGTATCAAAGACTCTGAGCGTCATTTGGTGCTCAAATACTGTGGTTGCATAGATACATTAAACAAAAATGGAGTTCCTGGACATCACCTCTTTGGGCACGAAATATAGATACGCTGTCAAGCTCGAGCATAAATTTAAACAAAACAGTGAGTGTTTGGATTTGCAAACCCCTCACAGCCGAAGCAAGGCAAAGGCAGCCCCAACCCACACCTCAAGGGACCAAGTTGAGATGGTCGCCCTCAAGATAACTAGTCCAAGCCGAAACACAATAAGGGCAATGAGAAGACGAAGAAGACACGAGAAAATGGTGTGAGTACCATAAAAGTCCTTGGCACAACACCGAAGAATGTCGCTCCAAGTAGTCCCTCGTGGTCGAGATGAAGGATTCCAAGTCAGAGGTCAACTCTGATTCTGAGTCAAATCCTGAAAGAGGGAAGCAGATTATTGATGTTGAACTCAATGCCACTATCGCTACCACCAAATTTCGGCCAAGCGAACCAGAAGAACCATAGGAAGGGGAATGCCTCTTTCACTTGTAGATGTGGGTCAAGGGGGCTCCGATTCATTTCATTGTCGACAAGGGTAGTCAGAAGAACCTGATTTCAGTAGAGGTTGTCAAGCAGTTGGACCTGCCAATGACACCATACCCGCAACCCTACACCAGTGGCTGGCTTCGCTAAGGAAGATATCTTCGTGTCATCCAACAGTGTCGTCTGCCCTACGACATCAAGCCTTTCAAAGATGAGGTACTGTGTGATATTTCTCCCCTTGAAGTTTGTGATGTTCTTTTAGGACAACCATATTTGTGGAAACGTCATGTTGTGTATGAGTCTAGACCCCACAATGTTATTATTACTTTAGGTAGACAATTGTACAGGATTCCAGAGGTAGTGCCGCCTACTGCTATTTCTTTAATCTTTTCTAAGTAATGTAGTAAGGTCATTTCATAGACCGGGAAGTTCGTCTTCTTTGTGATTCGTGCTCAGAGTAAACAAAAGGTCGCCACCACATCCGTGGCCTATACACATCACCTCTCTTTGCAATAGAAGCAAGTGGACGGGATCATGGAAGAATACAGAGACATCTTCTACTCACCTACAAGGTTACCAACACACTGCCAAGTCAAGCATCCAAATGATCTGTCCCCCGATGCACCTCTACCTAATGGACCAGTCTATCAACACTCACTGATGGAGAATGATGAAATCAGACATCAGATTCGAGAGCTTCTTCAAAATGGGCACATCAGACTTAGATCCTCCCCTTGCGGAAGCCCGATTGTACTGGTGCAGAAGAATGATGGGACTTCGAGACTCTGCATTGATTACAGAGCCTTAAAAAAAATCACAGTCAAGAACCACTACCCCATTCCTAGGATTGATGACCTTCTTGACCAAATCAAGAGGGAAAAGTTCTTCAACAATATTGACCTAAAGTATGGCTACCACCAGGTTCTCATCGAACCAACTGATGTATGGAAGACAACCTTCAAGTCTAAAGAAGGTCTCTACAAATGGCTAGTCATGCCCTTTGGCTTAACAAATGCACCAACCACTTTCATGAGGTTGATGGATGATGTATTGAGACCCTTCACCAACTCCTTTGTGGTGGTATATTTGGATGACATCCTCATATTTAGCAGAACGTGAGAGGAGCACATGTGACATATTCAATAGGTTTTGAGCACTCTGCGGCAACACAAGTTGTATGCCAACATGGAAAAATGATCTTTTGGCATGAATATGATCCAATACTTGGGCTACATTGTTGATGAGCATGGGGTACATGTTGATCCAACTAAGATCCAATTCATCCATGACTGGCCACCCCCAACCACACTAACCGAGATTCGGAGCTTTTTGGGGCTAGCCAACTTCTATCAACGGTTCGTGTTGGGATTCTCCCGTATTACATGGGCCCTTAGCCAGGTGACCAAGGGAGTTGGTAGGGACAAGTTCATGTGGGGAAAGGAGAAACAACGAGCATTTGATGATCTGAAGCATCGCTTGTGCTCAACTCCAGTACTCTCCTTGCCTGATCTGCAACAACCATTCGAGATTGAGACTGATGCATCTGACTATGTTGTGAGTGCATTTTTCACTCATCACGGGCATCCAGTGGCATACCAAAGTGAGACACTCTCTGATACTATCCGGAAATACCCCACCTATGGCAAGGAAATCTATTCCATTATACAAGCCTGTCGTCAATTGAAACATTACATTCTGGGGAAAGAGACGATCATACACATTGATCACAAGCCTCTGCAGTTCATACAGACATAGGAGAAATTACAGAATGACCACCATCAGAAGTGGTCCACCTACATGCAACAGTTTCATCTCAACATCAAGTATAAGACATGTATCTCCAATCATGTCACTGACTGCGTTAGTTGGCCCCCTGTGGCTGCACTCATCACTGTGCTCCATTCCTGTGGACATGAAGCATCTGAGTGGCCCCAACTTTATCAGTAAGATCCAAACTTTGCCACCACATATCGACTCTTAGGTACAGGCGCAACTGTGACTGATTTTCACATTCAGGACGAACTCTTATGCTACCTGGGCCATCTTTATGTTCCTACAAGCGAGCGTGCAAAGTTGATTTTGGAAGCCCATTACAGTCCGGTGGCAGGACATTTTGGCGTAGAGAAAACTATGGTCGTTCTTCAGAAAAAATTTTATTGGCCAAAGCTTCGACATGACATCAACAAGTATATCAGATCTTGCACTGCCCGCACCATTTCCAAGCTAGCCATCAAGAAGCAAGGCTTATATACCCCTCTTCCTATTCCTGAGAAGCCTTGGGAATCCATCTCAATGGATTACATGTTTGGCTTGTCATCCACCAAGCAAGGAAATGACTGCATGTTTGTGGTCATTTATTGGTTTTCTAAGATGGTTATCCTCACATCCTGTAAGAAGAATTTCACAGCGGAAGATATTGCCAAGCTCTTCTTCGAACGAGTGTGGGTCCACTTTGGGATACCGCAAACCATAATCTTTGACTGAGACATCAGGTTCCTCAACACCTTTTGGTCTAGTCTCTGGTCTCTGTTGGACACCAAGCTCACAAAATCCATTGTTTTCCACCCCCAAACCAATGGCCAAACAGAGGCCGTCAATCGGATGATTGTGCACATCCCGCACATATACAATTCTAAGCATCCACATACATGGGACGAGAGTCTCCCATATGTCTAACACAGTTACAATAGGGCTCTCCATAGTTCCACCGACCATGGCCCATTTCAGGTGGGTCTGGGATTCCAACCCTTGGGACCCATTGATGTTGCACTCACTCTAACCACCACACAGACAAACTCTTCCCTTGATCAGTTTGCGATCGACAAAGCCACCATATTCATTGAGCGGATTCAACACATCCGCCAACAGGTCCAGGAGATTTTGCAGAAATCGAATTCTAAGTACAAGCATCACCATGATCAACACAAGGTATCACACCAGTTTCAGGTTGGCGACAAAGTTTGGTTACATCTGCAGAAGGATTATTTCACTGGGCCCCATCGGAAGCTTCGCCCACTTCATTATGGTCCTTACACTATTACCAAGGCTGTGGGTAGCAATTCTTTTGAGCTCAACACTCCACCCTTCCTTGGTCTGCATCCAATATTCAATGTGGACCTCCTTCGGCCATATTTTCCACCATTATTGGACACTTCTGATATTGCAGAACAACTGACACCAATAGAGCTCAACCCTGACTGTATGGAACAAGTATCCATTGATCAGATAGTGGACACACAAGTCAAGGGCACTCGCCAGCAGCAGATCCAGCTTTATCGGGTTGTCAAGGCAGGGCAACTCCTACACCAAGGCAAGTGGCTCAGCCGGGGCCAAATCTAGCAGAAGTTTCCTCACCTGATGGGGGAAATCAATGCAATGGAGACCATTGCTTCCTAAGGGGGGAGGATTGATCCAGGTGGATATTGGTGGCCACCCACCTATTCCAATTGGCTCCTCGTGTCCATTTTTGTTCAACATGTTCTTCTGTACTGCTTTGTAATTGTGGGTTCTACACTTTTGGGGCTATCTGAAGCCCCACACATCCCCCATGTGGATACGAGTGGTCTCTCACCTAATCCAACTAACTTATTTTGTATGTTTTCATGTCAGCACATCTTGTTGTACTTCTTGGGCCATTTTGGGGCCCTAAACGTTTTTTTTTTGGTTCACCACAGTCAAACTATAGACAGAGTTAGAGTTTGACAACAAAATGTGTAGTTCTCTAAAAGACCTTTCCAACGGGCTAACACACGCCTAAAACAGAGTTCGTATGCAAAAGTTACGGCCCTAGAAAGTTGAGGTACAAAATTACACCAACTTACCCATAAGGCCCACATGACTTTTGACGTTTCACCTTCTAGGGTTAGGTTTTTGGATGTCTAGGGTTTTGGCATTCATGAGTAATATCAAAAAGGCCTATGGAGCCTCACTGTAATCGATTCTGCTCAGACAAGTGCGTGTGGTGTCCACATTTATTCTCAGAGATAGCTACCACCATTCGAGCAAGTTTTTAGTTCTGCAGTTTTACAGTTTCAGCCTAATTCATTATTTAATAGAAGATATTGTTCAGTGGATATTTGTGTTATTCTCCATATCTCTGTGTTTATTGTATTCAGTCTGTTAATCAGTTCGTTCCGCTCCTAAATCCAGATCACTAGGTGTGCATGAAAGTAGCTTGTGTGCACAGGGGGTTGGAATTCATGTGTGTGCACATGGAAAGCAGAATTAGCATATGACGTCAGGCTTGTTATGCACACAATTGTGATGTGTGATCAGGTACGCCTAGTTGTTTGAGTTATTTCTATTGAGTAAAGTTGTATTATATTAAAATGAGTTAGTGTGGTGCATCTCAGTTTGAAGTTGAGCACATTACTTCAAGTGATTCTGTGCAGACTCACGTTTAGTAAAATATCTGAATAGTATGTATGCTTGGGATGTTACATATTGATATCAGAACATACTTTGGGAAGGTTGTGTGATGTAGCCCAGAGTGGGGTGGCTAGGGATGTTTCAACCACTAAACATTCGGACTCACTAACACATTCTATTGGTGTACAAACTGATGAAAAATGACTAGTATCCGCTTGCCCTGAAAGCTCGACACTTGCTGTCTCGGAATGTGAAAAGGAGGTGGCATGCTCATTATAACTTAGTGGAGAACTTAGATTTTCCCTTGCTCGTTTCTTGGCATTGCAACTCCTTAGAGAACTCCCATTTTCAGAATGGAACCCAACGGCTGCTTCTGCTGCAACAGCCTGAATGTGGCGCGGAGACGAAGAAATTGGCTGTGGAAAGTGATCAGTGAGCTCTGGGAAATTAAGCAATGCCTGCTTCTTGCTCTTCAAGTAGAATGCAGCGACGTGTAAGCTCGAGCGGCCATCTCTGGCGTATCGAAGGAGCCCAGCCATATTCGGGTTTTCCTTTAAAGTTCCCGAATTTCAGATACCCATTTCCCCAACTATGACGACGCACGCCTCTATATCTTGGATATTGTATCTTAAAAGTTCTCTCCTGTGGCGGCGAAGGGGCAGCCTCATTTTTCGTTCGAATCCTCTCCATCCCACCCTTACCTGTCGATGCAGATTTGTTGCTTGCTTTAGTGTCTGTTGATGAAGTGAGCATAGACTCGGGCAGAAAAGAGGCTTCCTTATCCATAGATTTCTGCACAGAAAATTAAGCTGGTAGGATGCTGCAACATAGAGTGTGGAGGAACTGGGTGTATAAATATCGAATTGAACGCGAGTTTGCTGGAATACAAAGTTTATGACTGCAACTCGGAAGCTCAAGCTCAGTGGTGTAGATGAAATATAACTGTGTTCTTCCGTGTTGTCTACGGACAGCTACATCATTCCATTAAATTTCGTTTTCGGGCTAAAACAATCCGTACTGCACATCTCTATTTCGATGGACTTAAATTTATAATGCTCTATCTATGCAGATAAACCAACCATAAGTTCTTAAGTTTAGTACATTCTTATAAATTTTATGGCAGTAGTTTAACATAAGTTATTAAGTTTAGTAAATTCTTTAATGGCAGTAGTTTAAACGTTTTATTTTTTGGAAGTTTTTTGGCGACTTTTGTTGTTTGAGTTTACTCGAAATCTGGTGAAGAAAGATTGGATCTGCAGATTTGAGGGACTAAGTTTGTATAATCCAAGTGCTTTAGGGTTTTTCAACAGACTGAATCCATTTATGCATTCAGAAATACAATTTAAACAACAGAAAATAGCTATTTTTTCCACATTTACATCTTGGGATTTAAGCCAAAAAACCCAAAAGATAGAACGTTTAGCCAACTCCAACTTTATGTGGTTGGAGAAACTCAAGCCGAAGAATACGGTTCATGATTGTACGTCACTTTTTGACTTAATTTAGTTAAATATATTTGGGTGAAATCACTATTTTTTGTTGTTTAAATTGCACTTTTGAATATATAAATGGATTCTGCACTTGAAAAATCTTTAGAGCATTCCAATTATATAGATTCAATCACTCAAATCTCAAGTTCCAACAATTTTTAAAGGGATTTCCACATCTCTATTTAGATGGACTTAAATTTATAATGCTCAAATAAACCAACCCTGAATTCTTATTCTTCTTCTTTTAAGTTTAGCACATTCTTATAATTTTTATGTGGTGGGTGAAACTCAAGCGGAAGAGGTTCATGATTGGATGTCACCTACTAATTCCAAATGAGTTTTGTCTAAACATTTGACTTTTTGAATTTTTTCCTTTCAATCTAACCAAATAAATTTTGGTGAAATCACCATTTTCTATTGTTTAAATTGGACTTTTAAATATATAAATGAATTCAGCCTTCTAAAAAATTCTCAAAGCAATTCAATTATACAAAATCGATTACTCAAATCTAAATTTCCAACAACTTTTAACTAAATTTCAAAAAAAATTATCAAACAATATACCCAAAAACTAAAAAAAAAATTAAACCTTTAAACTGCGCCATTCCCAATGCAATCTCTGTAAACGAAGTCGCAACTCTTTTCGGTACACCGGTTGGTGGCAGGGGGTTTTGGAGGCACAACGAGACTTGATTGAATACATCGAACATAATATTTTCTCTTTACACTTTGTAAGGCATTTAATTTTTTTTAAAGATTTGCAGAGATGATTTACTACGACATCCACAGTAAGTCGACGTTGGCCGGTCCTCCTTTCGAGGCCCGATAACGTCCTTTACCAATCATCCGGCGAACATCATTGGCAAAAAGCCAAGAATAGCAAAAGCTCCAAAGTTGAGCTGTCACCTCCCAAGAAAGTGACATGAATACAAGTGGAAGCCAGAACCTCTGAACATTCATGCAGAGTTATATCCGTACCTCATGGTTTTCTTTTCATAGTTCTCAAAGGGTTGGAATTTGTATTCTTTTTACTCATCAAACAATTTTTTTAACCTTTTGAATGTCTATATTTCTTAGATTTTTGAAAAGTTCATAGTTAAAATATCAGTTAATCACCTTTATGAAGTGATGTTGTGATTCTTTTATCCTTCCCCTTTTACTCATATTCATCAATATTCTCCTTTTACTTAAGGTTTTAAATGAATTAATTACCAACCTTCCTCGAATCTTTAATGCCCTTATTAGCCATAGAGAACATTGTTCCTAATTCTTTTCACATCTAATGATATCTCTGTTATTAAGAGCCTTTCGAATCTTATTCCCTCCCATAATAGCCTTGGCTATAATTCTACCACCATTCCTCTCTTTTCCTCCTGGAATACTCCCTTGCCCTCATCCATTTCCAATCGATTTATTGTGATAAGTTTATTTTCAAGTGATATTGATCCTCCATCCATCCATCTTCTCCAAAAGGATTTCAATTTTCCCTTGTCCCCATCAAATTCATGTAGAATAGAAATTCCACTAAATCTATAATGTATCATCTTCCCATTTATTCAATTGAACGAATTCAACGAGAGTGTAATAGAATTTTTCATCTTTCCATACCTTCTAAATCGAATCTATTAAAAGAAAAGTATCAATCCATTTATTGCATAAATAATAAACCTAATATCATCATTTTAAAAGTAGATAAAGGTAATGCAATGGTCATAATGAATACTTTTAACTACAAATCTAACTTTAAGAACTGATTTCTTCTTCCTTGTATAAACCTCTTCCTAAGAACCCAATCAATGCCATTACTAATCTAGTCACCAAAGCCATCAAATCTTCTTCTTTGGACCCTAAAATCATAGACGTCTTGATCCTCATAACCCTTAAACCCTTAGGATCTATGGGAAACTAAAAATTCATAAAACAGACATCCCTCTTAGACCAATAGTTGGGGCAATATAGGACCACCCACTCATGCTTTAGCTGACTTTCTTGCTGACAAACTTAAGTGATTCTTTGAAAAAACTTCCTCATTTATTAAAAATTCATCTGATTTTATTCAAAAATCTCAACATCTTCATCTTCAGGAACAAGACATCAAGTTCAATTTTGATGTTGTTTCCTTATTCACCAAAATTCTTGTTTCAGAAGGCCTTGACCTTATATCCAAACTAGGTTACCCTAAAACCCTTAACCTAATTGAAATCTTTATCACTTTGATTTTCTTTACCTTTAAAGGGATATGCTATGAACAAGCAAAAGGTACAACCATGGGGTCTTTTTTATCCCTCATGGTTGCCAATATTTTTATGGAACATTTTGAAACCTTAGCCTTAAAAGTTAAATAGTTTTCATCTGAGACCCAAATGTTGGTTCCGATTTGTTGATAATACATTTGTCGTTTGGCTTCATGGACATCCCTCTTTGACCTCTTTCTTTAACCATCTTAACATCATTTCAACCCACATCCAATTTACTATGGAAATCCAAAAGGAAAACTCTCTCCCCTTCTTGGATTTTCTCATCTCCTAGCTCCTTGATGGCACCCTTACCCACTGAGTTTATAGGAAAGATACTCATACCAAGTGATACCTACATGCCCATTCTCACCATCACCCAGCTCCAAAAAAAATTGTTCTAAAAAATTTGGTTACTCGAGCCATCTGAATCTCAGTGTCCCATTTATTGGAGAAAGAAAAATCCCACCTTATAAAGGCCCTTGTAGCCAATGGTTACTCAATCTATCAAATCAACAAATCCTTTCACTTAGTCCACCATTCTAAATCTAAATACCGTCCTACATCTTCCCCGCCCCTAGCTGTCATTTCCCTTCCATATATCCATGGCACTATTGATCATATTTGTAAGATTTTAGACAATAGAGATATTAAGACTCCTTTTAAACCCTACTACACCCTTAAACAATTATTTAGAACTGCTAAGGATAAATATGAACCTATACTTCACCAAGGAGTTTACCAAATTCCATGCTCTTGTGGTAAATCATACATAGTCCAAACTGATAGACCTTTCCAAGCCCATTTCAAAGAGCATATTGTTGACACATTGTACAACCACTTCTCCAAGTCAGCTATCACTGAACACTCCCACAATTCTAAACACATCATTTTCTTTGACCAAATCAAAAAAAATTCTTCAATGCCTTATCACTCATCTTGTATCATCCGAGACATGTTGGAAATTGAAAAAAATTCTAATAATTTTAATTGTGAATATGCCTACAAACTTAGAGAATCATGGTAGCCTATTGTACATCATCATAGATTATGCACCACCACATCAATACTTAAGGGCAAGTAGGCCTCAAATTTTGACCAAAGTTTTTAGAATTTGAAATAAGTACTCAAAATTACAATAAAACTGCCATGCACTTATAATAATATTCCAATATTTCAAGAGAAAATTTTAGGTCAATATGTCAAGGGTATAGAGTTTGAAAAAAAAATAAAATCATAGGAAAGATGACATGAACATGTAGCAACAACACATGTGAAAACACTTTCAAATGATACTTTTTATCTGCTTGATTTTTCAGGTTGCAAGTAGATAATCCTTCTTATTGCATCCATGTAACTAATAACACCTATAATCCACATTCCATCAATATAAAAAGAACATTATAGTTTCTTATATCACAAGCATAAACATATTTGAAATTGAATTATTTAATAGAAGACAATAAAAATAAAAATAAAATACATGAATTTATAAAATCTATACATATGAAAACATATAATTTAGTAATCTCATATGTCAAAAAGTCTTATTTCCTTTGCATTGTGTCAAATATCATAAATTCATTGCCACTCCACCTTTCATATGTTGACATTGTTATAGCATATTTTGACACCCTCATGTATTAAATGCCTTTATTTGACCATTATCCCCTTCATGCATATCCCTTGAAGCTTAGGTCCACTTTGAACATTGCCTAAAAATCCTTCTTGACAATCCACACACACTTTATGTTCACAGTAAGAGCATGTACCTGCACTTTCTCCTCACAAAAGCCTTGTATACCTAAACAAGTGAATATATATATATATATATATATATATATATATATATATATATATATATTCATGAAAATTACGTGCTCTTGAGAAGGGTTTACATGAAAACTACTTCTATAACTCCCTAAAACACATGGAAAATGGTTTCAACCATCTTGAAATGATATTAAAAGAGTCATAATGGAATAAATGGCTAGAAACATTGATGCAGTAATAAATTTATCCTCTTTCCCAAAGAAATCAAAGTCAATTGTTTCCGTATGGTTTTTATGATCTTCATCCCTCAGCAAACCCTCGTTTCATGAGTATTATTTTTCTCAAGGCCTAAAACCTCCAAATTTTCCTCATGCTTGTGTGGATCAGACTGTTAGAGTTTGCAGCAATCATGAATGGTCCGAGGATGGAGGAATCTAGACAATGGTTACAAACATTTCTACTAGTGAGATCATGTATACTTTTATTTATCATTTTTTATTATAATAAAAAGGAAGATTTCTCTTCTTTATCTCCTCAAAAATCTATGTCAATTTCAATATTTTGATCTCCTTTATTTTTTGGATGTGGTTTTGACTCACCTAATAGAGTTAGTTAATGTAGTTATTGCATGTTTACATTTGTTTCTACCAATAAGTTTGAGGAAGGTATTTTATTCTCTGAGTGCAGGTCTGCTATCTTGGATAGGAACAAGGATGGGTGGAGCGAGGACAACTTGCAAGAATCATCTCAAACCAACCATTATGAGTAGGTAGGTCTCTCCCTATAACTAAGTGGCATTTATGTAAAGATCATATTAGGCTACTTTAGAGATTGAATTGTACTATTTTTCCAATCCACATTGTTAATAGCTCACCCTAGCTATATGATTACTTTTATTCGCAACAAGCTAATGACTCCACTTGGGAGAACTCTTTGAGTTTTTCTCCACAGGGTTTCCTTTGTTTTCTTTAGGCTTTGTTTAGGGTTCTCTATTGAATTTTTCAGTGTTTTGTTTCTTTTTGTTAGTCTAGTAGATCATCTTGCAAGGATTCCTTTGTGGGTGTTCTGGAAAAAAAAATTCATAATTCAATATACATGCACCTTTCTCTCGGTAAAAGATTCTATACATGCTTGTTTCATTTAGTAAAGGTGTGGGTACACAAATTTCTTTCACAAAAAGTGCATGTGTATCCCGAGTCTTGAAATTTCACCTTTTTTTCCCTTTTTCCATTCTTTGTTATAGTAACATTACTATTCAGGGTATCAAAGTTTGCTTGCAGTAAGATTTTAAGTAAACGAATCATTTGTGTGCTTCATTTAGCTTTCTTTCTTAAAACAAAAGAAAAAACATGTTAGTTGCATTCCTATTTCTTTTTCCAATTTGCGTGTTTGAAGTAGTATTCTTTTAAATGCATTTTTGTTTGAGTTTCTTAGCAAGTAGGGTTGCATTATCATAGTCTCAAAAAATATATATTGTCATGTTTGCATTTGCATTGTGATTTTACTGATATTGTTCATTTATTAAAAACCAAGGACATTGAACAATTAGTGTAAAGAGATGGATTTTTACCAATGATTTTGTGTTTCCATTTGCAAAAGAGTCTAAACATCATAAGTTGCACTTTCACTTCCATATGTAATCAACATCCTAGAAAACAAACGCCTAACTTAAAACAACTAGACTTTTTCATGATAGAAAAAACCAATATTAGTCTAACAATAGGTCCTTGGAATAATGTTGGAGAGTAAACTCTCCAAGGCCACGTCATCAAACTAGAATTCAATAGTGGGTGCAAAAATCCATTAGTAATAGGAAGAACTTGTTGGGAAAGAACCTCTAACATAGGTGTCAAGTATGAGGTTACACTAAGGCAAGTGGAGGTGATATCTCCTATTTCACATGTTTTCATGTTTGCTAGATTATTACATGTATGAGGGTTTCTATAAGTGTTAGGTCCTCTAGGTGACATCACTTCTCTAAAGCTTTGTGATTTATTTCCATGCCCACACATGTGTTCCAAACCCATGATTGTTTTTCGTGATTGTCAATTGTGAAGTGGTAACCTTATTGGCCATTCCTAGGATATATCACGTGTGACTATGAGTGGATAGTGCTCATGGTACTTGAGGAAAACACATAATCACCATTTCATGTCCCCTGGAGGGTGCCGATATTCACGAGGGTACTTGCATTTTGGGTGATTAGCATAGGAGATTACCATAATTATCTCTCCCACCTTCATTAGTTGATCTTGGGACTTAATCAACTTATACATTTTCTGAAAGACCCTCTTGATCAAGTCTTCATTGTCGTGGACTTAGGACCTAACCATATAGGATAAGATTTTGGAAAGAAGTTTATATATTGATCACTCTCGAGACTTTTATAGTTGATTGGTCTTTGTTTTGTTTATTAGATAGATCTAGGTTTTTTTTGTCTGGTTCCTTTTGAATCACTGATTCAGAGTGGAAAACCAACCACTCTGTCGATCTATAAGGACCCAAGGTCTTGCTCCAAAAATCATGTAACCATCTCCTCAAATGCATAGGTTGAATAACATTGACTCTCCCCTAAGGGAGCCATTAGAAGAGACTCAGGAAAACTTGCACAATATCATAGGTGACTATCCTAGTGAGGAAGAATTCTTAGATAAGGGTTTCTTAATAGATTCAAATGATCATATATTGATTCCTAGGAGGGTTTCATCTCCTCCTCCACATGATGATCTTGATCACATTGAGATCAAGTATCTTACTGATCCAGCTCCATCAAAATTTAATTTACCTCTCACCGAGCTTCGTAGTCCTATCCTTTAGCACACTCGATGTTTCGAGAACCTGAGTCACATTGTAAATCCTTTTTGATAGTGGTCTATAATGAATACAAATATTGTTAGTACTTCAGGATAAAGGGACACTCATACCCCCACGTCAATTGTCTCTAGTGGAGAAGTTAATCCTCCCATATCTAGTATCCCTATTATAATCACTTTCCCTCCCATTTCTAGAACATCAAGTGGAGGTTCAGGACCTTCCCTAATGGATCCTAATAGTAGTATGGGTTCTCAACCTTCCACATCATACGATTTCTATGAATTTTCTTTCAGGATGTTGTCAATTGGGATGTTGCATATCGTGGCCAATGTGTTTCATGTCTTCTCTAGTTTAAACATGTTAACGAGGAGCTTGTCTACCCCTTTCCCTATGTTTCTATTCAAAGGGGGGAGTATCCTCATGTCATTTCCTTCTTTGGGAAGTAGAGCCTTTTCGAATTTCATCTTGCCAATGGAAAGAAATCCCTTCATGGGGACGAGAAATCCAATGAGTGGAGGATCTCCTCCATATGTTCAGATCCCATACAACTCCCCCCATAACACTGATTTCCAAGTGAACACCTATTTTGCGCTTGGTACAGGTTATGTGCCAAGGAATTATTTTATGAGTACCAATCAGATTATGGGGAAAAAACCTTGAATTTGGAACTTAGTCACCCATATGAGGCTACTTTTCTTAGAAATGATGAATCTTCCCAATTTACTGAACCTTAGAAATGACTTAGTGTTACATGATCCTAACCGGTCCCCAGTTCCTACAAAGTTGCCTTAAGATATTCCTAAGTTTGAGGGAAGAGATGGAAAAGATCCCACAAATCATGTCACGATGTTCCACCTATGGTGTTTCTCAAATTCTCTAATGAACAATTCCATTAGAATTAGATTGTTCTATCACACACTAACTGGAGTGGCAACAAAATTGTACATTGAGCTCACCCAAGCTTCATTTCACAACTTCAATTCTCTTCCGTCAACCTTTTTGAACCATTTTCAGATATTGGTCCGCTACAATTCAAGGATGAATATTTTGTTTACATTATGGTAGGATAATTCCATGCATATATATGACCACATCCAAGAGTGGAAGAGAACAAAGTAGATGATAAAATCCAACATCCCCATAGATTTCTTATTGGATTTATTCCTAAAGTCATTATTTCCTTATATAGTGAAGGATGACACTTTGTTATGAGTTAAAATAGAGGAAGAAGTTGTTTTTAGAGCCCAACAATTGGGCTTGAATTATTCTTAGTGAAGGGTTCTCTACAAGATCTTGCTTAATGCCCAAGGCCAGATACAAACACCACTAAACCAAAGCATAGACCACATGTCAATGGAATGATCAGTTCTATGGAAAGTGTCTCGACTAATCAAGTGACAAGTCGAATGAGATAGATGTCTTTATGCCCACTTGTAGTTGCATGAGGTGTTCCTTCTACCTCTACCCTTCTTTAATCCTATGATGTCCCTACAATACAAACATCTAACCCTAATGGTAACCAACAACTTAGAGAAAAGAAAAAGAATAAAAACAAGAAAGGGGTTGGAGGAAATAATGCAAATAACAATAGTTTTAGTGGGGGGAAAGAAAGAAAAGAAGAAGGTTAAATTTAGTTGCAATATTGGTAAGGAATACCATCTCAGTCATCAATTCCCCAAACATGAGAAATACCAACAATTGTTGGCACATACAGATTCCCACCAACAAATTGATGTTTTGACTAACACATCTCCTCCTCAAGGCCAACAAATGGTTACTGGAGTTCCCGGTAACCCTGTACCTTCGCAAGCAGGAAACCAGGGTGCCCCTCTAAAGAAGAGAGTGTCATTTCCATTCTATAGGATTCCTCTTTATAGAATGAAAATGGAACTCTCTTTTGTACATGATCTTGATTGACATAGAAATAACAAATATTAAATGCAGATCCATAAGATTCTCAAGTGGTTACAACAATTTGCTAATAATTAACAACTCAAAACCAAATAAAAAATGGTTCCAATATCCTTTCTTATCAACTCATAACTAAAATCATAAATAGTCCCAAGATGGTTGATGATGCTCCTAGATCCATGGCATAACTCATTTCTTAAGTATAACTTGGAAATTGAAAATATTGACTATATGGATTTGTAATAAGAGAAAATTACTACATATATGATCAAGTGTTGACTTCTCTCAAAGTACGATATGGGTAGTTGAGATTTTTTGTTGATATGTCTATCTCAACTAGATTATGCTTCATACAAAAAAATATCAAAGACCTGCTTCATGGATCTTCTAATATGGGACCGATAGAAAATCTGGGATCCATAGCAAGTGGAAACTAGTTTTGCAACAATCAACAAACTAATCCATTTTTCAAAGATAAATGCAAATATGTTATTTTTCTAATGTTTAATTAGAAATTCCAATGAAATACTAAATAAGTTCAATGGAAAACACCTTGAGCCTAAATCTCGCATATGAGCATTAAAATGGGCTAATACAGGGTTATGGGTAAGCGAAAAAGGGTTAAAAATAAGGAAAAGAAGATGTCAAAAGATCGTAATTTTGTGACTCATTAGTGTCTATAGATGTTGAGGTTGTTGATGTTCCCCTAGATCATAACCACCTCTTAGGATGTAGTTGGACATATGCTATGATGCATATGGTATATGTGGTTTTCTTTTTGATTTGTTTCCCCCATGAGGGGATGATCATTACAATTGACCAATTGTCTCTCTATAGACTTGATCTAGCTACATCTTCAACACTAAGTTTTCTATTGATTGATAACTCCACGAGGGATTTCAAAAATGTGGGTGCCAAGATGTACTTATCTTTGATGGGAACTTTCAATTTCCTACCACCCATATCTTACATTGACTTTGTCCTTATGTATGTGATTTATTCAATCACCACTAAATCTATGACTATAGAACATTCATTCAAAATATCATATTTTGAGGATTCAAGGACCTTTACAAACCCTTCAATCTTGACCAAAGAAAATGGATATGCAAGGATTTCTACGTCTTTGTTTGTGCATGAGATTGCATATCAAGGCAATCAATCAACCTCAGTAGAAATTGATCTCATTTCTTCCTCTCATGAGGAATTCAATCAGTTTTATTTCCTTGTGTGGGCCTCTAAATCTAATTCAACAGTGGACTCTTTAGATATGTTTTTTTCCTTTGGATGAGGCCATCTTAGAAGCCATGTCTTCCACTACAAAACCATGGGAAGACGTGCATCATAGATAATATTTTATTCTTATGGATATTTTGGTTTGATCATGTCTCGATATGTTGATTTTTATGTGGGTCCCCTTGTTACATATGATGTGTGCCTTGAAGGGAAAACGGTGAAGATTTAAAAAATTATATGAGTCAATATATCTAGAAATCGTGTCGTCATTGAAAATACATTAATTGGGGTGAATTTCTCTTTAGATGAGATTGAAACTTACACCACCCTATTCAAATAATTTTGCAACTTTTTTCTTGGACACATGAGAAAATGTTAGGTATCCACCCCAAAATTGTCAAACATGAGATTAAAATGTATGAAAATGCAGAGCTAGTTCAACAAAAGGTATGACCTGTTAACCCTAGAAAGTTTGTGGCCATCAAGAAAAAGGTGGGATCATTTGCATGTGAATGGACTTACGAGATTTGAATGAGGCTTTTGATAAAGACAAATATCACAGTCCATTTATCGATTCGATTGTTGACTAGTGTGCTAGAAGTGAAATATTCTCATTTATGGATGGTTTCTCCTACTATAACCAAATTTAGTTGACTAGTGTGCTAGAAGTGAAATATTCTCATTTATGGATGGTTTCTCCTACTATAATCAAATTTAGATCCATCTCGAGGACCAACACAAAATTACGTTCATCTATCCTTGGGGCATATTTGTCTTTTATAAAATATTTGTTGGCCTAAAAAATGATGGAACCACTTTCCAATGGGATATATTGTACACTTTTCATGATATAATTTTTTTTTCAAAGCTTATCTGGATGATTTGGCTGCTCATTCTCGCAAGAGGGAAAATGATCCTGTCCATCTTGTCATATTGTTCAATAGGTGTCACTATTATAGGATTCATTTGAATTCCCAAAAATGAATCGTGTGTGTCATGTATGGGTGATTTCTAGGTTTCAGTTTCCAATCATGGGATCGTTGTTGACCTGCTTAAGGTTGAGGCAATAGTTCAACTAATCCTAACCACAACTCAATAAGCTTTGAATCATTTTATTTATTTTATTTAAGTGAATTAATTTTATATAAACCATTAAGAGACCTTCCCATTGATTAATTTTATCTAAGCTGAAGGCTGAAATACATTCCCAATGGCATAGGCTTAAGAAGGCATGGTGGTAGTGGTAGAAAACCATAAATCTTTGGTGTTTCTTTTTAATTCAAGAATTTAGATCTTTACTTTAATGAAAGTTGAAACAAAATTTTTAATTTGAAAGTTTATAATCTTAATTTTTGTTTGATACTTGAAATTTGCAGGTATGCTTCCTAACATTCTAATTTCCACTTCATATTGTTGAGATTAAAAAACAATTATATGCATTCTTCTGCAAGAATTCTATTTCTCACCAATAATTTAGTATTTTACTGAGTTTCAAGTTTACTGGATGGTTTTCTTAAATAACAATTATATGCATTCTTCTGAGGTTTACTTAATAACAATTATATCAACAACAAATCAAAAAAGAAATCTATGCATTCTTCTGGTGAAAGCATGTCTCCACTTTATCTAATGTGTGAAAATATTGGCATCCAAAATTATTCGTAGAGGCAAACTCTTCAACAACAAATAAAAAAAAAATCTCAGCATTCTTTGACCTACTGAAAGCATGCATCCTTGGTGATTTCACTATATCAATCCCTACTCAATGAATTTTAGCCATTCCATTTGTTTAAGGGGATGCGTCTCTTTAGTAGAGGGTGTAATATGAACAAACTAAATTTCAAGACATTAAAGTTTGAGAAAGTTCAAACAAAAGTTTATACTTTAGGCAGAGTTTGTATCAAGTATGTAGCAGTAGCTCCACCATCCTTTCTTAGGCCTTTGAGGTGATACAAGTGGATATCGGTGGCCACCCACCTTCTCCAACTGGCTCAAAACAATTTTCTGGCAATTTTTATAGTTTACTATTTTTAGCAGTTTTCCGGGTTCTGAACTTCTGGAGCCGTTTTGCGGCCCTAAACGATGTTTTTTGAGAAAACGGAGAGAAGCAAGGATCATATATTAATGTTTCTCACCCAAAAGTTGTAGTCCTGAGATAGATCTTTACAACGAGCTATTGAGTACCCCAAATGAAGATCGTATGCAAAAGTTACGCCCCTGGGAAGTTGACGTATCAACTACCCCCATTGGGGCCCACAAACCTTTTGGATTTTCATCTTCTAGGGTTAGGGTTTTGGATTTTACTTATGTTAAAAAGGCCCATAGAGCCTCATTGTAATAATCATCTTCTTGCGAATGTGAGTAGACGTCACATCTCTTCTTAGAGATAAGTTGCCACCATTCTAGCGAGTCTTTCACTCTGTATTTTTACAATCTCTGTACATTTATTTCATTAATAGAAATCGTGTATTACTGTATATATGTGTTTATGGTTGCATCTCTGATACATTTATGTTATATTATTGAATATCTGAGATATCTATGTGCATTTATTTATTATATCTCCACTCTCATTTTGTGCCAAAAATAATCTGGATTAGTGGTACTAGAGTTGGCCACTCTTGATCATTTTTCAGTGCATGTCCTCGACGAGGTCCGAGTATAGCAAGTTGGGTCTCGAGCTTGTCTCTCTTGAGGACAATCTCTCTCGCAACCCAATAAACCCTCAATGGCAGAAGAAAAGAAAAACGACGGAGAAGACGATCCTATCAGTCTGTTGCTTGAGCAATCTCTCACGCGACAGAGGGACAAAATGATGGATAATTTTTCCCACATACTTCAACATCTGCCGATAGCAACAGGCACATATTCATTAAGTGACCACTTTGGAGGTACCTTTCCTTTCAAGGTACAAGTTAATTTTGATATTCCAGTATTTGAAGGACAAATAGATGCAAAATCCCTAGACAAATGGTTAAATCTGCCAGAAGGTTATTTCTCTGTTCACAATTTTTTCGATAGAGAAAAGATCACCTTCGCACTCCTTAAAGCTCTCCCCCGTGTCAAACATTGGTGGGAAACTTACTGGGAGCAGAGTTCCATAGAGGAGTCTGGGATATATGGGGCCGAGCCCACTTGGGATTTTTTTGTGGATGCGGTAAAGGAACAGTATTACCCTGTTGGAAACTATGAGGACCAATACATGAGATGGACCACACTACGACAAGAGAGGGGCCAAGCAGTTCCAGAGTTCACCAATACATTCCATACTTTGCGCACCAAGTTGGGTATCAAGGACTCTGAACGACATTTGGTTCTAAAATACCGCGGGGTTGTACACAGATACATCCAAACTGAAATGGATTTTCTGGACATCTCATCACTAGAACGAACAGGAGTTCGGCTCTGCAACTCCGCAACAACCAAGGTATGACAAATACGACCCTAACAAACAGTTTCCCGAAAACTAGTCCAAGCCACAGGAAAATAAGGGTCACGGGAAGACAAAGAAGGACACCGAAAAATGGTGTGATTTCCACAAAATTCCCTAGCACAACACCGATGAATGTCGCTCAAAAAAGTCATTGGTGGCCGAGATCAAAGACAAGGAGCCAAACCCTGATTTAGAATCTGATTATGAAAATTTTGGTAAGAGACAGATCATCGACGAAGACCCCACTGCTATTGTCACGACCGCAAAAATTCAACCAAAAGAACCAATAGATCTAGAAGAGGGAGAGCGCATTTTTCATTCATAGATGTGGGTGAAGGGGACCCCGTTGCATTTTATTGTTGATAGCGAAAGC
>JASDQU010027356.1:13988-29356 GCA_032191745.1 Picea mariana
TATAATAAGTTTTACCATAATTTTATATATATATAAAATTATGTCACCTATCATCAAATTGACCTATTCAATCTTGGCGGACAGCACTTTCTTTAATGTATTCGTTAGTGCGTCAAGAATGATGTCCAGACACGCAACGAGAAAACGACAGGACATATTGTGATGTTCCACGACAACCGTAGATTCCAAGTGTGGTCGTTGAGGAGTGGGTGGGTAGGGTAGGGATTTTCCCATCTCCACCCACCTCCACCCGTCTTTACTTCCCGGAAAGATCCATCATTTGAAAGTAGGAGAATTTGTGGACTGAGGTAATAAAAGCCCCGTACTCCAAAACCTTTTCAATCTCACAATTCTCCGCTCCTCCTCTCAGCCAACTTTTGTGTGTGTAGAATTTCAGCGGAGGCGGAGGATTCGAAATGGGATCGGCTTCTGAAAACTCAGAGATGAATACCAAGATTGTGAATGAAGATGAATGGCTTCTGGGCATGGAGCTTGGAAATTTCTCYTGCCTTCCCATGGGTATGAAGGCAGCCATTGAACTCGATGTCCTCCAAATCATAGCCAATGCCGGAAATGGCGTCCAGCTCTCGCCCAGACAAATCGTTGCCCATATTCCGACGACGAACCCCGACGCCGCCATTACTCTTGATCGGATCCTCAGAGTGTTAGCCAGCCATTCGGTTCTGAGCTGCTCTGTGACCACGGACGAGAACGGGAAGGCCGAGAGGCTCTATGGCCTCACTCCTCTCTGCAAATATCTTGTCAAGAACCAGGATGGAGTCTCTCTGGCTCCACTGGTTTTGATGAATCAAGATAAGGTGTTGATGGACAGCTGGTATTATCTCAAGGATGCTGTGCTTGAAGGCTCCCAGCCATTCACCAAAGCCCATGGAATGAATGCGTTCGAGTACCCAGCTAAGGACCAGAGGTTCAACAGGGTTTTCAACCGAGGAATGTCTGAGCATTCTACCATGTTGATGAACAAGATTCTGGATACTTACCAGGGTTTTAAGGAGGTTCAGGAATTGGTGGATGTAGGAGGAGGAGTTGGGTCGACTCTCAATCTCATAGTCTCAAGGTATCCCCACATCTCAGGAATCAACTTCGACATGCCTCATGTGGTGACCGATGCTCCTCACTATCCAGGTAAATTCCAATCCCCATTTTCAACCATTGAAACTAGTTTGGCATCTCTGTGTATGTGACCAAATCTGGTTAATCTGTGTTTGTTCAGCTGTGAAACATGTGGGTGGAGACATGTTTGATAGCGTACCAACTGGCCAAGCAATATTTATGAAGGTATGGCAATGGGTTTCTGCTGTTGGGGAATTTCCTGTGAAAATTGAAATTTTACTCAGGATTGGATCAATGCACAGAGACCTCACTATATCTATCAATCTTGTTTGATTGCAGTGGATTCTGCATGATTGGAGCGATGATCATTGCAGGAAGCTTTTGAAGAATTGTCACAAGGCATTACCAGAGAAAGGGAAGGTGATTGTGGTGGATACCATTCTCCCAGTGGCTGCAGAGACATCTCCTTATGCTCGCCAGGGATTTCATATAGATTTGTTGATGTTGGCCTACAATCCAGGGGGCAAGGAGCGCACAGAGCAAGAATTTCAAGATTTGGCTAAGGAGGCAGGATTTGCAGGTGGTGTTAAACCTGTATGCTGTGCCAATGGAATGTGGGTCATGGAATTCCACAAGTAACTCTGAGTTGATGCCCCTTGGTTTATCTTTATTGCATAATCTAATCGGAATACCCTGAAGTAATGATTTCAATAAAAGATCATACAAGGATAATCAGGGAATTCCCAGTTTGGATTACGATTATGGTTAATCTAGCACAATCAGAGGGTGAATGTCAGTAGGATTACCATCTGCCAACCGTATAGAAATCTGTTATCTTCCAGTTATACCACTTTTATTAATAATCTAATGGATAAATTCGCCACTGTCTCGTTCTCTAATTTGACATTCTCTACCATATTTCAAAAAAAACACAACAATGAGCCTGCAAATCCAAGTCATTTGGATTGTCAAATTGTTTGGATTTGTAAACACAAATTAGTTTGAAAAAAAACACCACAACAATGAGCCTGCAAATCCAAGTCATTTGGATTGTAAAATTGTTTGGATTTGTAAACACAAAATAATTTGAATGAAACATAGTTTAAATATGTTTTTGCATTTGGTAGTATCACGGTCATTTATGAAATATTGATATCAATATTAAAGGTTGAACCAATTTATAGTTGGTTGGTTGATTTGGTACGAAAGTTTTGTTAAATATTTTACAAGTTAACTATATAGATTTTAGCAGTTTCTTGTTTTACAAATAAAAAAATTGATATACTAATTTGATATCTAATTTAACTATAATTTTAAAATTAGATTATTATTATAATTATACACTCTTTTTAATTATATTATATATTTTTAATTATTATTTAAAAAAACATAATTAATTTTACTTTTAAAATTATATATATTTATATATTTTATTTTACATTCAAAATTATATATATATCTATATATATAATCAAGCTATTTAACAGTGACTTGTGGTGGATGAATGAGGTATGATGGATCTGGTAAGCCAGTGTAAACAAAAATATATATGTTTGACTTATGATTTAAGTACATATACATATATATTGACACTTTGATTGTGAGTTTGTATTTATCTGGTACAATGAACTTGAAGCATATATGTTAAAATTCAAAATTCCATACTTCATCATTTATGGAGTGGATAAACAACCCAATTTA
Source organism: Picea mariana (assembly GCA_032191745.1). Lineage (NCBI taxonomy): Eukaryota > Viridiplantae > Streptophyta > Pinopsida > Pinales > Pinaceae > Picea > Picea mariana. Next base: position 16,764 of record JASDQU010027356.1, read on the forward strand.
CTCGAAAAGGGAAAGGAATAAGTTTCAGTATAAAGTAAATGTAAGTTAATAGTCACAATTTAGATATACACTAAATAATGTACATGTCAAAAATGAGAGAAAGTTGTACAATTTAGATACACATGAATGAATCATTGTACATGTGAAAGATGAGAGAAAGTTGTACAATTTAGATATACATGAATCAATGTAGATGTGAAGGACAAATTATACTTAATAAAAGGAAAGCTTGAAAAAATAAATTGAATATATATTTTTAAAACATTTATATGAATATAAATATGTATATTTTATTTATTACAATAAAATCTAGTAAATATTGTATATTCAAATTTTGTTGATCATTCTTTAAATATATATTGTATTTTTTTTCTTTTATAGTATATTTGAGGATTGGGATATTTTTTATTTGTGTTTTTCACTTATTTGTATCCTTTGAGAATATTTAATTTATTTTTTATTTGAACTTAATCTTTTCAAGTTTAACTTTTTCAAATAATTCTTGGGTGATACATTTTGTAAGGTTAACCTATCGACTCTCATTTGAATAAAGACATCACCCTCTTTGGGATAAGCCATTGGGCCTATTTGAAAGATCTACACAACCAAGTCATTGGTCCTTTGTTGAATATAAGCTCAATACATAAAATTATAATATAATACACATAGGCTATCAACCTTATTGAAAGATCTCCCTGATGGCAAAGACATCGGGCTCTTTCAAAACATGGTTATTGACCACTTTTGAAAGATCCACTTGACAAACTATTGAGCCTCTTTGAAAGAAGATCTTTCAAATGCCCCTATAGGCCATTGGGCCAACTCAAAAGATCATCTTTCAATTGCCCCTGATAGGCCATCAAGCCAACTCAAAAGAGCATCTTTCAGTTTCCATCGATAGACCATTGGGCTACTTTAAAGAAACATCATTTGCATGCCCCAATAGACATACGATCTTCCTCGAAAGAACATCTTTCAAAAGGCCTCGATAGACCATTCATCCTATTAGAGAGAAATCTTTCAAAAGGCCTCGATAAACCATCTAGCCTCCTCAAAATAACATCTTTTGAAAGGCCCCGATGAACTATCATACCTCTAAAAGATCAACTTCCATCCTTAGAAGAAAATATGTATTCAAATGTCATCAAGCCATGACCCAAAATACAAGATGGCTCATAGGCCATACTTCGAACAATAACCTTCAAATTTTCCAATAGGCCATCAGACCAAATTCAAATAAACAAACATTTGAATGCCTCAATGGGTCATAGGACCATTCCGAAAGATGTTGTCGGGCTTCTTTCAAAGATGCACCCAACAAGACATCGAACCCTTTCGAAAGATGGCCATCAACCACTTTCAAAAGCACTACTTGACAACCCATCGAGTCACTTTCGAAGTTCTTCCCAACTTCAAGAGGAGCAAGGTATTAAAGTTAATACTACAAATGCCAACAAAAAGGGGCTTCAAGCCCATCAAGGATATTTGAAAAGAGAATAGATGAAGTAATTAGGTATACTTTGAGTTTTGCTAATTTACTTTGTGAACCTTTGATGAGTTTTGCTAATTTACTTTGCGAACCTTTGATGAATTTGGTAAGCCAATGTAAATAAAAATATATATGTTTGACTTATGATTTAAGTACATATACATATATATTAACACCTTGGTTGTGAGTTTGTATTTAGCTTGTACAATGAACTTGCAGCGTATATGTTGAAATTCAAAATTCTATACCTCATCATTTATGGAGTGGATAAACAACCCAATTTACTCGAAAAGGGAAAGGAATGGGTTTCATTATAAAGTAAATGTGAGTTAATAGTCACAATTTAGATATACACCAAATAATGTACATGTGAAAGATGAGGGAAAGTTGTACAATTTAGATACACATGAATCAGTGTACATGTGAAGGATGAGAGAAAGTTGTACAACTTAGATACACATGGATGAGTGTACATGTGAAGGATTTGAGAAAGTTGTACAATTTAGATACGCATGAATGAGTGTATATGTGAAGGACAAATTATACTTAATAAAGGGAAAGATTTTTGAAAAAGTGGTAGTATATGTTATTGAAAAAAATAAACTGAATATATTTTTTTTAAACATTTAGAATATAAATATGTATATTTTATTTACAATGAAATCTAGTAAAAATTGTATATTCAAATTTTGTTGATCATTCTTTAAATATATATTGTATATTTTTTCTTGTATAGTATTTTTGAGGATTGAGATATTTTTTATTTGTGTTTTTCACTTGTATCCTTTGAGAATATTTAATTTATTTTTTATTTGAACTTGATCTTTTTAAGTTTAACTTTTTCAAATAATTCTTGGGTGATACATTTTGTAAGGTTAACTCATCGACTCTCATTTGAATAAAGACATCACTCTTTTTGGGATAAGCCATTGAGCTTATTTGAAAGATGTACACAACCAAGTCATTGGTCCTTTATTGAATATAAGCTCAATACATAAAATTATAATATAATACACATAGGCTATCAACCTTATTGAAAGATCTCCCTAATGGTAAAGACATCAGGCTCTTTCAAAAGATGGTTATCGACCACTTTTGAAAGATCCACTTGACAGACTATTGAGCCTCTTTGAAAGAAGATCTTTCAAATGCCCCTATAGGCCATCAGGCCAACTCAAAAGATCATCGTTCAATTGCCCTTGATAGGCCATCAAGCCAACTCAAAAGAGCATCTTTCAGTGTCCCTCGATAGAATTTGAACTAGATCTAGGCCACACCATCCAATTTTGAATGCAACATACAATACAATGCATACCATAAACTTGAATGCCTAATGTAAATTCCAGCAAACCAAACTCTAAGGCATATAGAACACTAGAGGCATGCAACCATCATGTATACATAAAACTCAAATGCAGAAAGTAATTCAAGCCAAATAAAGTCCAAGGAATTTTGAATTCACCAAGCAAACAATTAATCCATGCACACATCAACATCCATGAACTCCATTTCCCATTTCACTCATAAGCATACCATAGCTTAATAGTAGAATTTATTAATATGAATTCAATACGAAGATGGAACATTTATTTTCTAAATAAGCTAGTCCAAGGAAATTGGTTGCTAGTGAGTAATTGCCCACCTAGGCATAGACAATCCTTAGTGAATGCCACCTCCAACCTAAGCTATGAGGCCAACATGGTGAAGGAAATAGGCTAATGACACTCAAGTCACCCTCCCAAACCAATTTTTGTCAAGCTTAGCCAAACTATTTACCACGGTACTCTCAAGACAACCTTGAAGTTAGTGTAGGCATTGCACTCCCTTCATTGTCCCACACAACACCAAGGACATACCCTTTCTCTACTAAACAATGCCTTGAGCATGCTAGAAGGCCTTCCTTTCTCTGTTTAACAGTCCCTAAGGAAATACTCCACCCTCTTTAGTGTTCTCAGTGTGTGCAAAAGGAGTTCAATCTAATGTATGCCTTCAAGGTCAACCCAATAGAGTCATCTCCTGCTCTTGGCACTGAATGAACAACATTCTACAAGGAAATGAGAATAGTTTTATATCCAACCCAACCTCTATGTTTTTCTTTAACCTTGCATCTCTTTCTTCCATAGGTTCACAACGTTCTCTTGAACAACTCTACTTAGTCACTTACAAGCTTGGACCATAATGAAATTATGAATGATAAGTAAATAAAAGAAAATATTTATGAAATGGGGGTGGAAAGACAAATAATAAAATAAAACTACATATAAATTAATTGTGTTTTTTTAACATTTAAAAAAAACAAATATATATGTTTTATTCAATACAATTAAAACTAGCATCTAAATAATCACATACACAAATTTCGCCTACCCTTGTCAAACTAAATATGTAACATATCCATCTCCATTGGAATATTAACTAAATAATAATTAAACCAAACAAAGAACTAGAATCCTTCCATCTCCAGTATTAATAAAGATCTATCATAATGTGAAATTTGTGTCTCTCCTTGAAACTCTTAGTCAAAATTCTTTCATCAAAATAGCTTCTTTAAAAAGCTAATCTACCTTTTAATTGAATTCTATATAAATATATGTTAAAGAAAGCTCATCAAACTAGCTTCTTTAGAAAGCTAATCTACCTTTTAATTGAATTCTATATAAATGCATGTTAAAGAAAGTTCATGAAATATGTTTTTTACCTTTCACTAATCACACATTATATAGAGAGCGAGACACACACTCCATTTTTAATGTGTTGGTTGTTTATATTGTTAATAATTTCATATAGATGATAATTATGAGATAAATATGGTTTATAAGAAAATATGTATGTTATATAGATTTTTGTTTTTGTTAATTTAATTTACTTTGAGAAATAATATTTTTCAATATGCTTATTATTATTTATACATTATAATTATAACTTATTATTATAATTATGTATAATTAATTTAAAAGTCAACTTATTAATTATTTATGTGATATAATTATAAACTTTTAAAAAAATGAAATAGGTGAATACTATTTATTTAAAAAAAGTTGTAGTTAGTGTTTATAGTGTTGTACGGATCTTAGACTTGAGTCAATAGGCTTATTGATTTTACAATAGACACCTTGTTGGAGACTACAAAAACTAAATTCCACATTTTCCTACATGCTGTTACTTTCACAAAATTTTTCAGAATACTTATGACTCTGGGAAAAATTTCAAAAACTAAAGATTCAACTAGAAGCATGAAAAATATTAACTTTGTCCTATCAAGTTTTCGGTGAGGAGGAGTGTTGTTGTGCTATATCCATTGGCTCATTGTGATGATGTAGCATATATTTTTCTTTTAGCTCTGTGTGGGAAAAGCTCTATGGTTCCTTGTTGGATTCCACTAAGAGTGAATCTTTATAAAGATTCAGAACCAAGTTCCATAGCATGTTGCATTTGGCTTCCAGATTGTTCATTCTCTTCTTTTGTTGCACTAACAAATTTATTATGTTTGTGTTGGTATTCAAGAGTGTGAAACAATAATAAATGCAAGAAATATGGAAATACATAACAAAAAAAATCACATAGATAACACACGAGATTTACATGATAAAACCCTGACAGTGTGTCAAGGAAACATCCACGGGGCAAGGTATCAATATATATTAGTATTCAAGATGGGATTACAATCAGTCTTACAACATTACAAAATGTCTCTCGGGGCTTCATGGATAGATACAATATATGTTAGATCATTACATCAATTCAAGAACTTGCTTTGGTTCACGAACTACCTCTGTTATACGAACTACCAAATATTTTCCATTAGTAAATTTGTATTATTACCATAACTAATTGTTGTCATAATTCCAACAATATCCGCCTTGACAACAATTTACTTGGTACCTTTCCCAAGCCCATTCATCACCTCTTTTACAATCCAAGAGAAGCAACACTCCACTGCAACTTCTCTAACATTACTGGTTTTGTGAACATGCCTGAACAAATTTCTTCAGTATGGACCACTCCACCTCCATCAATAACCTATCTTACAAAATGATGCATTGTTCGATTTTGATACATTGGACGATTAGACAAATGCACAATTCTTTGACCACCACAGAACACCATATCATGTACTTGTCCAAACTTACCCAATAATCTTTGCATTCATGTGAGACATAACCTAAGGTAGGTCTCCTCTTGTCCAAGTCTCCTGAATCAACATAACCATAAACTAAATCATTCAACCACTATAGGTGATACTTGTGCTTTTGTGCTTCTAAGATACTAAAGCACTCATTTCCATGCTCTTCACTTGGTTTTTCCATGTTTCCACTGACAACGCCAATTGCATGTGAAATCTTTGAACATTCCATCACAAACATCAATCTTCCTACTACATTAGCATGTGGTACATGAGACATAACCTTTTCTTCCTTACAACCCGGACATAAACTTGAAGAAAGCGTACAATGGAAAACTAAAGGGATGTTTACCAATTTCACAATGTTCAAACTGAACCACATCAGTGTCTTCTCTACAGATTTTTGTTGTGATAATCACAACTTACCATTTTTCCCATCTTTGTGTACTCCTATGCCCAAGATTTGTTTTGTTGCTCCTAGATCCTTCATATGAAACATCCCGACCAACTGAGCCTCTAACCTACTAATATTAAACATTCTTAGGCTTGCAACAAGCATATTATCAACATATAATACTAAGAAAATGAATGTACCATTTTTCAAACTTTCAAAGTAAACACAATGGTTATATTCACTTAAGAAATTTTGGCTCACCATGAAAAGATCTAACATCTTGTACAATTGTTTGGGTACCTTTAAGCCATACCGATTCCCTGAGTTTGCAAACAGATCTCCCTTTGTGATCCTGGACAACTATTGATTGTTTCATGTACATATCTCTGTCGGGGTGATGATTTTGTGGGCAGTCAAATCCCACAATCTACATCCCTTAACCCCACCACTGTAACCAACAAAGATATAAAACTTGTAGAAATTTAAAGATTGAAAGCTTGAAAATAACTTATGGCTTACTGGTACCTACAACCCCAACCCTTTCTTTTTCATATGGCCCTATTGTTGATGTCATAAACAAGTAGATGTACTTTCTTTCTTAGATACCACCAAAACTTCACTTGTTTTGGTTTTTCCTTCCATCTTATACAAATTTCCAATCTTCCTTGCCTTCATAACCATTAAACTTCCCTTGAACACTTGCAATTCTCCACCTTGACTTGTAAAATCATGACCACCAGAATCCAACACTCCTAGATAAATTATTTTTTTCTTTAGTTCAGGCACATGTCTAATATCAATTAATGTCCTTATAATCCCATCAAAAATTTTGATTTTGACACTTCCAACCCCGACAGTCTTACAAGAATTATTATTACCCATAAGAAAAAATCCACCATCAACTACTTGATAAGAAATAAACCAATTTCTATTTGGGAAAATATGGTGTGAGGCACCAGAGTGTTAAATCCATTCTTCATAGTATTCAAAGACATTACTAATAGACAAGACTTCATCAATCATACCTGGACCTAATTCAACTGGATTTGCCTCCGATTTGGAATCTTCCTTGGACTCCTTGGACTCTTGCAGCTTCCAACAATCCTTTTTAAGATGCCCAACTTTGTTACAGTGCCAACATCTTCTCTTACCCGTTTCACTTGTCGACTTATCCTTGTATGTTCTACTTGAATTTTCTCCCCTTTCTGTGGACCGACCTCTAGCCACCAGTGCTTTTGGTTTGGAGGTTTCAAGACTTGATTTTCTTTGCACCTCCTCAAACAACAGAGCTCCAACAACAATGTCAAATTCAAGAGTCTCAGTTGTACTAAAGCTAATGGAAGTAGCTAGATGATCCCAAGATTCAAATAATGAACATAACAATGTAACTGCCTTATCTTTGTCATCGAGTTTAACATCCATACTATTCAACTTGCAAATAAGAGTATTAAACAAATTCAAATGATCTGTGATTTTCGTACCTTCTCTCATTTTTAAACTGTATAGCTTCCTCTTTAAGTAAATCTAATTCATCAAGGACTTCATCATATAAAGACTTTCCATCCTGCTCCATAAGCTTGCTGTCATTTCTTCTCTAATAATGTTAAACAAGACATCATCAACAAGACATAACTGAATTGTGCTAAGGGCTTTGACATCCAGGCCTTCCCACTCTTCATTGGTCATAGATGCAGGTTTTTTCCTCTTGTTGTCTAGCTCCTTATGCAACCCTTGATGTACTAACAAATCTCACATTTTAAGTTTCCAAAATTCAAAATTATTTTTGCAATTAAATTTTTCAATCTCAAATTTAGCACTTGTCATCTTTGCCATTAATTCTACACACAGACTCTCTCTCGAAATGTCAATTTTGATTTTTGTAAAATATATATATAAGGGACATGCATAGAGAAACAAATAAAACAGATAAAGATTAGACTTCTCTAATACCATTGATCTGGATTTATGAGGTTAGGGTATAAGGAGTTGGGACTCGAACTACTTGAGCCTCTGAAAGACCATCCTTGTTGACCTCAAGGGCCTCCCATGGCGTAAGAAAAGAGAGACGAGGGAGTAAGAGATCATATTCATTTGTTTCTCGAGGAAGCCCTCACGTGACAAAGGGATGAGATGATGGAAAAAAATTCCCAAATCCTTCAACAACTACCAACAACAGTTGACGCGTCTTCGTCAAGTGGCCACTTTGGAGGCGCTGCCCCTTTAGAGGTACAATATAATTTTGATATTCCCATATTTGCAGGTCAAATATATGTGGATGCTTTGGAAAAATGGTTAAATTTTCTAGAAGGTTATTTATTTATCCACAATTCTCCAATATGGAAAAGATCACCTTTGCACTCGTTAAGGTTTCCCCTCATGTCAAAAATTGGTGGGAGACTCATAGTGAGCAAAATTCCACAAAGGATTCTGGAATGTCTGAGGCCAAATTCATTTGGGACTATTTTATGGATGTCATTAAGAAAAAATATTACCATGTTGGAAACTGTGATGACCAATACAAAAGATGGACCACACTACATCAAGGGAGGGACCAAAAAGTGTCGGAGTTCATACCTTGCGCACCAATTTGCGTATCAAAGATTCTGAGTGACATCTTGTTATAAAATACCATGGGGATATACGTCATAGGTACATCCAAACAGAAATGAAGTTTTTGGACATCTTGTCACTGGGAGTCGCTTATGAATATGTTGTCAAAATCGAGCAAAATTTTAAGCAGGGGAATATGAAAGAGTTTGGATCTGTGAATGCATCATGGTAGAAGCAAGGCAAAGGCATCCCTAGCCTACAAAAAAAAGGACAAAGTAAGGATGGAAAAGCTCAAGATAACCAACCTAATCTGCAAGAAAAGAAGGGTAATGGGAAGATGAAGAAAGACATTGGGAAGTGGTGTGAGTTCCACAAAATCCCCTAGCACAACAATGATGAATGTCACTCAAAGCAGTCATTGGTGGCCGAGATAAAATCCTCAGAATCAGATCTAGGCTCTAACTATGATTCAAAGCCAGATAAGGGGAAGCAGGTCATTGAAGTAGAACCAAGTGCCATAGTCTCTACCACCAAGGTCCAGCCAAATGAACCAGAAGATCCATAGGAAGGTGAACGCCTTTTTCACTCATATATGTGGGTGAAGGGTGCTTTGTTGCATTTCATTGTTGATAGCAGAAGAAAAAATAACCTAATCTCAGTAGAGATCGTCAAATAGTTGGATTTTCTGACAAAACCACATCCACAACCATACAACATTGGGTGACTCATCCAAGGATGAGATCTTTGTGTCACCAAACAATGTCGTTTTCCCTATGGCATCAAGCCCTTCAAGGATGAGGTATTGTGTGATGTTTCCCCATTTGAAGTTTTTGATGTTCTTTTAGGCCATCCATATATGTGGAAATGTCATGTTGTATATGAATCTAGACATAGTAGTGTCATTGTTACTTTGGGAAGAAAACTATACAGGATACCAAAGGTAGCTCCACCTACTGCAATTTCTTTGGTATCGGCTAAGTAGTGCAGGAAGGTCATCTCCCAAAATTGAAAATTTGTCCTCTTCATGATTTTTTCTCAAGGTGAATGTAAGGTTGCTTCCACATCCATGGACTTTGCACAGGGCTCCTCTACACAACAGAATAAAGTGAACAAAGTCGTGGAAGAATACTGAGACATCTTCACCTTACCTATTGAGGTGCCTCTGCATTGTTATGTCAAGCATTCAATCGATCTGAACCCTTGCGTGCCTTTACCTAATGGGCCAGTATATTTACGCTCTCTCCTAGAAAAAGAGGAAATCAAGTGCCAAATTGAAGAGTTGCTCCAAAAAGGGAACATTTGACCAAGATCATCACCTTGTGGAAGCCCATTCGTGCTCATGTAAAAGAAAGAAAGAACCTGAATAATATGTATTGATTACAAAGCTCTGTACAAAATCACAGTCAAGAACCAGTACCCTATTCCTTGAATTGACAACCTTCTCGACTAACTCAAGGGAACCAAGTACTTAAGTAAGATTGATCTGAAGTCTGGCTACCACTAGGTCCCAATAGAATCGACTAATGTATGGAATATTGCTTTCAAGTCTAAAGAAGGTCTTTTCAAGTGGTTGGTCATGCCATTTGTCTTGATGAATTCTCCAGCAACTTTCATGAGGTTGATGGATGGAATCTTGCAGCCTTTCGCCAATTCATTTGTGGTTGTATATCCAAATGACAACCTCATATTCAACAAGAGTTGAGCAGAACACTTGCAACACATTCAACATGTTATACACACCTTGTGGCAACACAAGCTATATCCTAACTTAGATAAATGTTCCTTCGACATGAAAAAGGTCCAATACCTCCAATACATTGTATATGAGCATGGTCTACATGTAGATCCATCCAAGATCCAAGTCATTCATGACTGGACATCCTTGACAACACTAATCGAGCTTCAGAGCTTCTTGGTCCTTTCCAACTTCTATCTTAGATTCATGTTATGGTTATCTCGTATTGTATGGCCCCTCACCCATTTGACCAAGGGTGGTTGAAAATCCCAATTTGTGTGGGAAAAGTCACAACATAAAGCATTTGGAGATCTGAAACATTATCTATGCTCAGACACAATGCTTGCCTTACCTGATCTGCAACAACCTTTTGAGATTGAGAGAGATGCTTCAGACTGTGCTTTTGGTGTGGTTCTCACTCAACATGGTCATTCGGTGGACTATCATTGATCTAGAATCGGATCCAAGAGCCTGACATGGCTAAAAAAGGCTCAAAAATGAAAGTGCTCAGAATCGGACGAAACCAATTCCATTGTGTCTGTCTCGTTCTCCTGATTCCAGCCATATATTTACTTCATCAAATGGATGTTGTATGCGAAAGATATCACATTCTGACCATTTTCCCAAACATGGAAAAAGTCAACAGGTCCAGTCAAATGATGACATCAGCGTGACATCAGCAGTGTTGACGTGGCACTCTCTGGTTGATGGTGATTGGGAAGGTTCGCTGACAGGGCAGACATGTGGTAGGCAACTGGACCAGTCAATGGTTGACAAGTGGCATTAGTTCGTCAAATGGGGAGGTGCCACGTGGCCCAGTCATGGACAACCACGTGGCACCCAGTCACCTTGTCGGCAGTGTGTGGCAATTTCCAAAATTTTTTTGTGGTCTATGGGTTTTGAACCCACAACCAACCACCAAGCCTAAGCGCTTTCACATATGACCCAACACCAATGCACCCACATATCACTTGTTTAAACAAATGTAATTTAATTTATATAAAGTTTGATATATATTATATGGAGGGTGGAAAGGGGCTGGGGCTAAGCCCCAGCCCACGGTTGCACGTTATGTTATGACCACGGGTAAAGGGGCGCGAGCGTGAGCATATTTTCATAACCACCAGCACGGGAATATAGCACCATTCCGCCTTTATTTGGGAGCTGGAACCTTGGGGTAGGTGCACCCTAAGGGTGCAGTCCAATAGATAGAAGCGCATGCAACCATGGATTTCGGTAAAGGGGCCAGCGCACAGCCCTTCAGGCTGGCGCTTGGCCATATTTAGCTACCATATGACAATTAAAAGGGTGCGCGCACTGGACAAAGGGGGCTTATCCCCAAATATTTGCAAATGTGGGTTTTTACCCAATGTTAATGGATTTATTTGATTTTTTATGCCTGTAATAGTGGATTTTATCCATTTTTGGGAGATATTGGGCATTTTTGGAGCCCAGATTTTGGGAGGAAGTTGGGGATGGATAACTAACTTCAGATTTATAAAAACCAAGCCTGTTTGAGGCCAAAGAAGCATATTTATGCTCAAGGGAAGCCAAGCCAAAGCCATTTTTATGCAGGGAAGCTATTGAGGAGCAGACGCTTGCGGGCCATTTCTGGGAGCTCCGGTCATCCGTTTTGCATGCTGTTTTTTTTGCTGGGTTCTAGAGATCTGGAAGAACATGACCAGATTAGTCTTGTAGCCAATTGGCACTGCTGTGATGAACTTTTGGGTTTTTGAACAGAAATAAATAAGCCTCCCCCGCAGAGACAAAGGCCCGGAGACGTAGGCAGCGTTGTGCCGAACTCCGTTATCAATTCTCTTGTTATGGTTTTGTTGTTTATTACTTCATTTCAGATCTGCATATATGTATATGGTTGTCATAATTCCTCTTATTTCCTCATTCTTTCATTAATCTTCTCAAATGGTTAATTAACACATGCAATTAAAAACTCAACAACAGTCATTAAAAGATCTTTACGGATCAAGTGGTATCAGAGCTAGTTGATGTTTGGATTTGAGTTTTGCATGTTAACTAGGGAAAAGCTACAGCGTGGTGAAGGCGAGCTTGTTGCAGAGAATACATTAATTGGATTGAGAAAGAGAGATTCTCACAGCGAGAAGATGGCATCGGAAGAAGGGCTTTCTCAGGATGAGAAAGAGTTCCAGAAAACTTTCCTTGCTATGTCGGAGATGGTGAAAGTTTTGTATGAGGATTACTTGGAACGAAAGAGACCAGTTTTGGGTGAATCTTCAAAGGAAAAAAGTGAAGAGGAAGAGGATCATCCTCAGATTCCTCCTTCACC